>JADGIL010028525.1:0-14960 GCA_020352625.1 Cactoblastis cactorum | reverse complement strand
CAGCCCATAGGAAGGCAACTTCGCGAGAAGCGCTTTGTGGCAAACCCGATCGAAGGCTTTCGTTATGTCCAAACTGACCGCTAAGGCCTCTCCCTGGCTCTCAACCACCTCCACCCATCGGTGAGTACGGTATACCAGTTGATCACCGGCTGATCAGCCCTGACGGAATCCATACTGACGGTCACTGATCAACCTGTGTTCATCCAGGTACCTCAGAAGCTGATGGTTAATAATGGTTTCCATTATTTGGGCTCGGCGTTGATGACTCAGTGACTATATGATGCTATCATAAAATTTTCAGTAATCTTAACACATAAAAAAATATTTGGGCATTTTTTGCTAACAATCAGTCATATCCAATATTTATTAGCAGCATTTGGCGGTGCTGGGTAGTTATGCTGACTGAGAGGATCAGGAATATTTGAAAAAGAATACGGGTCATTCATGTATTTATATTCGCTCGGTATTCCAGCCAAGCTCATGTTTAACGAGTTGTGTGAAGGGCTCCAATTAGCTGATGAAGATGGATCTACTGACACTTTGGAGTAATCTGTAGGAACTTTAGCATACTCATTATTTGGTAACGGTTTATTAAACTCTTCTCCTGTCTTTACAAATGCATCTTCTCTCGGTTCAATTACTTCTTCGCTGGGAACCTTTTCTTCATCCTCAGCTTCTTTAGACAAATAGTTAATAGGCTTGTTATATATATCGTTAGCTGGATATCTTGCATAGTCATTTCTCGGAACGGCCGCATCCAATAGTTGACTATGAGGAGATCCATTGCTGCCACCAACCAAATGACCAAATGTTGATCCAGATGTGCTTGGGAAAGCTGCACTTTGGAAAGCTTGGTTAAGATGTTGTGATTGAGCCATCAGTTGGTTATAATTTGCGTATTTTTGGTGGTGCCATGGTTCGGGGTGTTGTGGATGATGCTGAGTAAGAGATGGTATTTCACCAGCAGGGTACGGACATGGTATCTGGGGCATTGGTAAAGTAGAATAGCCAGCTAGGCTGGGACCTGTATTTGATCCTGTATGTTTTCGTAAACGCGCGCGACGATTAGAAAACCACACCTGAAATAAAACAAAGAGATAACTAAGTTTTAACTACTTCAATACAACTCAACAATTCCTTTTTTTATATAAAATAAATAATCCACCCCATTAAGTTATTTTGATATTGGCCAATTAATTAGAATAAGACTGCCTTTTGAATATTTTATTAACAAAGCATACTATTCTGTGTATGACTTCTTATCAGAAAAAAATAAATAAATTGGACACTCAATTTTTTTTGGTTGAAATCTTAACTTTATTTTTACGAGAATCAAATACTTATGCACCTGGTACACCTTAATTCCTAGATACCAACGAATTAGAGCATCTAGATACTGTGTACGCCTTCCGGCGCAACATGGATTATTTATAATTTGATAACATCATTGTACACCCGTATCGATTTTATTGAATCAAATTGAAGACTACTTATTTTTAAAAAGTTAGGATAAGGGGAAAAATAAAAACAGAATTCATCCAAAAAATCATAAACTTTACGAGTATAATTTTATTGTTCTAACCTGTATTCTTGCTTCTGTGAGCCCAGTCTGCAACGCCAGTTCTTCCCTGGTGTAAACGTCAGGGTACTGAGTACGGTGGAATGCTCTCTCCAAGGCGTCCAGCTGTTCTCCCGTGAATGTGGTTCGAGATCGGCGTTGCTTCCTCTTCAACGTCAATCCTGGCTCTGATTCGATATCTGAAGAATCTGACCCACGTCCTGTAATAGCATTTTAAATTTTTAATAGGTAATATGTCAGAAACATAATCATAGATGTCTATGTAACTAGGGGTGAGTATTTTAAACAGATCCGTTTTAGACATTCTAGCCGCTTGCTAAATTGCATGCTGTTTTCATTAATAAAATGTTATATTTACACTTTTTTGTCATGGTGTACATGTTTTTGCATACTTTATATATTTTACTAGTGCAGACAAGTAGCATGAGTATCATGGGACTTGACCTCTCTTGATTCTAAAAATCAATTGTCTTCAGGATTGGTTTATAGTCCCTGTGGGGTAAACAATTCCTGTATCATCTCGTGACGATAGAGTACAAAAATTTATTAATAATTATATGGGCTCTAAGATTTATGTAAATGACATACGAATAAATCATAGGAAATATAAAAACTATCAATTTAAAAACTAATCTGCAACATATTTCTAAATTGTCTTCCTCGAGGCGAGTTATAATTTATTTGACATTACATCTCTGCAATTTGTCTTCATCTGTTTTTTTAGACACGCGTTATTTATTAGCGTTGTATTTTTTGTAAAACCCACATCATGTTTTAATTCGCCTAAATAAAGGGCCGTCGGATCGCGGGCCGTCTCATTTATAAATCGGTAGCGGTATCCTACGGAAAGATATTAAAAAACTACCTCAACAATACCCGGCTTTGCTTCAAAACTGATTTTAAAAAATGCGGCTTATATTAATAGCCTTTTGAAAGAAGTCAAAATTGAAAGAGATGAAAAAATAGGGGCTCGATGTGGCACGGAGTAGGGAACACCCAGCGAGGCGGCTTCTTTGTCGGCCCCTTTAACTTGGGTGACATTTTGGCACCATTCAATATTTTGGTGTTGCGATCCCGATTTATGACATGGAAACGAATACGCGAATTTAATTATCGGGATTGCGAACTCATGATTCGTATTTCTTCACGCTCTTTCATTGTTTCACTCTCAGCCCTATAGTTATATTTTTTAAATGGTAGATGTAATTAAATATTATTTAGTAAACATGTAAAGTTTTAGTTATCTTTGTATTGAGAATAGATTTTGTGTAGGACGTCGATATTAGCTTTATATGGCTCGTAACTATGTGTGTAATGTTTAAACTAAGAATTTAATGTGTTCCATTTTAACTAAAACCAAAGCTATAAAATCAATATAATAAGCTCTAAAACCAGATTTTAGCAAAATTAAATACAAAGATAAACAGAAATCAGCGATTATCGCCTTCGAGTGGGATGACCGAAAGATCATTAAACCATGCAACAAATCCACCACAAAGACCAAGATACCGAATAAAAAACAAAGTGTTGTAATAAAATGATTTACATTGCTCAAATTCTCCTGGCCTCAAGACAGGGACAGATTTATTTAGCCTTTTTTGTTCCCGGGCCTGATCGTAACGTATGAGACTAAATGACTCTCGTGTATCGAAAATACAAAGCGTTCGAGGGCAATACGAGACTTTAAAACGAATCCATAAAGTTCATTTCTTCTTTTTGTTTGTTTAACTGAGTTGGATTTTACGTTGGAAGAAAGGAGAGAAGTTTATGGCGGTTTTACTTGTTGAAGGGAGGTGGAAAAACTTTTAGCGATTGCCGAAATGTGACCCCATGAAGACCGCGGGGCCGGCCGCCTCATAATTTGGAAGTTGAAAGAGCCGCGCCGTTTTAACACCTTCATAATCTGGGTTCATTAAGCGGCGGGTCGAGCTTTGTTTCAGCAAGTTGTTTCGATGTTAACAGATGGTCGGATTAGCGTCTGCGCAGCCTGTGGGCGTCGGTGCTCATTTGCCACGAATTGATGTTTTTCAACATCTGTTTGATCTGATTGTGTTTTTAGAGTTGGTAAACAAAATCACATTGTGAAAATAAATACTGTTAGTTATATTAGTAACTTATGGTTAAGTAAGTATTACGTGGTATCTACTTTTCTATAAGCAGTATGCTTATGTAGTAAATAAAATTTTATAAGAAGGTTGCACTACTACGTATTTACTTATGGTCCGAATATTGTAAATCTTTATATGCTGAGATTGCCATATTAACATCAAATATTTTTAAAACTAATGGTGAAATCCCAATAAAAGGCTTACATCAAACTATAGGTATACAACATGTAAAAGACAAAGGCTGCTTTACGCCAGATTCTTATGATACTAGAAATTTCGGATAATTTATTTTATAAGACAATAAAGAATGCCCTTCGATTTTGTTTCGAGTACAAATAAAACTTTACTTGAACAACAAGAATCTCTTCACAGACTCCTTTTCTGATAAAGTAAATTAAGCGAACCGATAACACCCTTCCCCCTTTATACCGAAAATAAGCGAATTTAAATGGATACGATTTTGAAGTAGACTTTGATGCGGCTTTCGGTTTATATTAGTCTTCAATGAGTTTAATTATTGGAAACGAGGTTTGTTTGTTGATTCTAAGTAAAGATAATCTCTTCCAGGGTCTTTCAGGCGTTTTTTTCTTATTATAGGCACAGTATACATAGGTACAATAAATTCAATTATACAATAATTAAGATACTTTCGTCTAGGAGCGACTGAAAAACGTATAATGTGCCAGATATTTATCTTCCAGTGCAGATTGTAAAAGTAAAACAAGGAGAAAATCTTTCACAAGGGATTCGTAGTTTCATAGTTTCAACTTGACCCTTTATAAACTCCTTTACAACTAAAACCTACCATTAGCTACTTAGTCTACCCCGTGAAGTATTAATAAAAACTGAGAATAATTGAGCTATATTCACTTGCAGAATCGGGATCATCTCGGGAACATCGTATATTTTATAATAGAAGGAAGTATGATTATAGGATAATCTATATATAAAATTCTTCCGTTACTAAATGACTATGATTAATGAAATTTGGCATATAAGTTAATTGGAAAGGATTTTTTCATTTAAAAAAATTTCATCCCTNNAGGGATGAAATTTTTTTAAATGAAAGTTAATCTACGTAGCCGCGGGAAAAAGCTAGTTCATATATTATATATACTTAATATACTCATATTAATTTGTTGTTTATATCATGTAACTATTCAGACGCTTTTATAATGAAAGTGGCCGCTGTCCTTCACCCGAGTAAACAAGAAAACGTGACGTTTTTATTATCCGCTGGTCTTGAGGATATTGACCCAACTAGGTCACTTGGCTTTTGTTTTCAGAAGAAACAATACTTTGTACTTCATACTAAGTTTCTAGGATCCTTGGTGATAGTGAAAACTGGCGGGTTTGAGTCAAATTGTATATAAAAATTTGTTTAATTTGAATATTGTGTGAATTTTATATTAGCAACTTTGTAAACTATTAGCACTGATATTTTCAACACAAAAACAATACTAGAAAGATTCTCACAAATCACTCTGACTTTCTCCCCATTCGTTGTTCTAACAAGCTCACATTATTTTTCTTCTTACTGTGCTTCTCCATTACTGGATGTTGGCTGTCAGCTTTGCAAACTCCTTCCTGTCCATCGCCAAGCGATAGAACTCTTCAATCTTGTTGATACCAGTCCACTAGAGTATGTTAACATCATCCGTATGTTCATATTATTAAGTTAATATTAATTTAGGATTCATTCTTTTAAATAAACGCATTCGTAGTCGCGAGTATAGCTAGTGCTAATATGAACTACACGCATTCCTTCCGATTTTCCCAAGTCTTTGTCGGCTCCGACACATTCTTCCGGTCTCGTGTCGTCATGGGAGGGCTCTCTAATGGGACGAGACAAAATGTCAGACCAACACGAAGTAACAAATGCCCTCTTAATAGTTGTGATTGTGACGATGTGTGCGTTGCGGTCGGCTCACATGACAGCAAAGTGAAAGTATGTAGATAATATTAGGATTTATTTTTCAGTAACGATTTTTTTTATTAGCAACTTGTATCATAAGTTGGAAGGCATACACATAACGAAGAGTGTGTTTTTGTGAGACAGAGAAAAGTTCACATTCATATGAAAAGAAGAGTATAAATTGTATTACGCTTATAATATTGTAACTTATAAGTGCAATGGAAACGTTCCAATACAAACCAAAATATTTTGAGAATTTCAACTGAAAGCCCCAATGCTTATTAAAAAAAGAAATAAAAAGAAAAAGGACAAAGGAATGATGGTGTATTGGAGGCACGATCCCCCAGGCATTACAACTCAGCCTGGCACTGTCTATAATATGTTTAAAAAAAACTACTGCCTCATGTGATCCAAGCCCACCTCTGTATGTTTGAGTGATTTGCGTAGACGGAGGTACCGCCCCCGCTCTCCTCTCATTTCTAACGAAGCATGTTATTAAACAAATGCTAGATTTTATCGCCAGCTCTTTTGTCGCACACTAGAGTAACTGTCGTAGCGACCAAGATTGATCGTACAGAAGGGCCACTTCGAAAAGTTTAATTTTGTATATGAAATCTCGATAAATTATTACAGAATTTAGAGTAAAGAAAGTAGACTTTAAAACAAGTGTCATTCTTTGTCTTGACATACTGTATAACTAATTAGTAATTCATTGAGTTAAATAAAAATCCATCCTTAAAAACAATATATTTTCAAAATTATCTTTTATAATATAAGTAAAATTAGCGAAGTTAGTTTCTATTTCAGTGGAGAGACATAAATTATTTATTTTTAATTCGAATAAGTACCTACTTTCATTTCAAAATTTGTGAATGATGTTTCCATAGGTTTTTCATTGTTTAGATGACTTTTTTTAACATTTACAATGTTTTTATTTTGTAACGCCTGTGAAAGTAATGTAAAAACAAATGCAATCTTCCAAATTACTGCCGTAAATCTATATCATTATGACCAGTCATTTCTGAGTCGTTTAAACTAACGAATTCAGGTGAAATTTTAACGGCAAATACAGGTGTCTTCAGCAAAAGTAAAATGTATTTAACAGAAATAATCGAAATTTTTCTCTTATATTGAAGGTAATGGTAATATTTTTTGTTTATTTGACTGATAAGTTCAACATCAAAGATATGGATAAAAAATGGCCTATCTTTTAATCTAGGTCATAGTCCATCGCTGTGCCTAATTTCATCCAGATCTGTTTGGTAGTTTTTGTGTGATGCGCGTACAAACATACAAAAATTCTAAAAACATTCGTTTTGGCTTTTATAGGTTCTATAAAGAAGGGGCTCTTTAAATTTTTTCTTAAATATACCCTCCCGTGTACAGTTTGTACAGAGATAGCTCAGTTACAATTTTATTATATGGATAGATTATTTGTATTTAATTTTACTAAACAGTGCAGTATGTTATCGTAGCTATGTAAGTATCTTATATATAAGTTTGAATGTAATCATCTTGTTAATATTAGTAACGTGTATAATAAAAATAAAAATAATATATAAAAACTAAATCGAACATAAAAGCAGGTGTTTCAATTATTTATAGATAATAAGTTGTGATCGTAAGTGAATCTTACGACGGGAAAACCTCGTTTTTTGAGGTTTGATTCATTACGAGGTTCTAAAAATACACGACTCAAAATAACTTGGCCATTCGAACGTCAAATAAAAACGACAATACGTAACAATCGCGGAAAAAGAATTGCTATAAAAAGCTGCGCGGCTTGATCAGTCAAACGGGGAATCGACAGGTAGGTACACGGCGAAATTCAAAGGACAATTAACTTTGCGACAAAGTAGACCAGTACGACAACAATGATACAAAGAGCAAAACATGTTGCGCCGATTGTTCGCGTTTTCAGCACTATCTTGTGCGCTGCGGGCGATTGCGGCTAAACTTTGTCGGCCTCTGTACCCTTCCCGCCAAAGGCTCCGGCCCTTTGACGCCTCGAGAACAAACTCCAATATTTTCAACGGCAACAATGACTAGCTGATATTTGTGTACGGAAATTGAATTTTTTGAATGACGTGAGAAAGCTTTGACAGGTTGCGGCCATTAAATTGCGAATGGGAATGGCCGGGAAGTCTTTGTGCAATATAGAATCATACCTCTTGTTGCGGAAGTGTATTCTATTTTATCGACTTGCATATTAACTTCAGATGGATATGTCGTATCAATATTACGGATACAGTATCACGCTTTTATACTTTACGAGATAAAGTCGAGAGTCGTGAGACACGAAGGCCATGCTTAGCTCAAAGATGGAAGGCAGTCTCTGATAATATGATACTCTTAGGTTACTTGCCTTGACTATCTTTAAACCTGCGTGGGAAGAGAAGTTGCTTACACATTTTGCGATTGTCTTTCGCTCCCAGACCAGGTCGGAAATATTGATTATCAAAATAAGTAGATAAACAGGTTGTTTACTATATAAGCATTATAAAGTTTAAGTAAGGATTATCTTGTAATTCTAACAAATCTGTACATTTATTATACAAATAATAACAAAAATTTGAAATCTTTTCTTCGGAGATATATTCAAACATTTCAAAGCTAAAATATATAGAATTCTATATAAATAAAATAGAATTCTATTATTAACTTGGTAAGTATGGTCCAATATCCTTATTTTTTATGTTAAATAAAATGTTTTTATCGCGTTTTTCCTTGAAAGCTGAACGACGTGCTTATGAATTAATTTCGATGAGTGAAATATTAAAATGGAAATTGTTTCCTATGTAAGAGGTATATGTCAAAAGTGGCATACAATTGCTCGTGTGAAATAAAAATAAAGAACATTTCTTTAAATTACAGAGCTGAAGTTACCAGTTTTTTATGTTTAGGCAAATGGTAGGTAGGAAATTACGAAGCAGAAATTAGGGGTATTGCACGGAGAACTTCAACTTTAGGGGGAGAGAGCATTGGTAACTATATTATTGAAGAAATTTTTTTTAATAATTTAAAACAGGTTAAAATTTAAAAAATTGAAAGAATTGAAATATATGGAGATTGATAAAAAAAAAGAAAAAAGATGTCTCACCGCCTAAAATGCCGTCTATACTGTAGTCCTTCTTGCCATCCGGGTCTCTGGCTCCGCCTCTGAGCAATCTGGATATTGACGAAATGCTGGGAGGATCAGCTACTCCCTCCTGAAATATATATATTGTCTCTTTACCGAATATTTTCAGTTTATTATAGTAGTAAAGTTCTTTCCTCTGATCCGATATGCCCCGTTTTTTTTATCCGTGGTTGAGTTATGATGGAAAGTGATACCTTTTTAATTAACCTGGGCCTTGGAAGGAATCTGGGCTTCCAAGTGAACTGAATATAGTACTGAAATAATAGATTTTATATGAACTTTTAAAACATTACAGTGCTTCTTGGCATTAATATAAAAATGTTATTTTTTTTGTGGTTCCACGACACTAACTACCTTGTTACGAAATATCATCGGCTTTTTGTCGCTCATCTGTTGCTTAAAACAATGGCTAGCAAAAAGCATTTTTAAATTATATCTACTGATATTGCTAAATATCAATCAGTGAACTGATTGGTTGGTTGTTACTAAATACAGAAATTTTGCCCAATTGCAACAATTGTTTTTGGTGTGATTTTTAGTTTCAATTACATTATAGTATTTCTATAGTAGAATCTGTGATTCAAGAAATAGTTTGATAGATAAACTTAAGTGTAACTTATGTTATACTTATGTTTTAAGAGTATAATCGTGAAAAGTGAGCATTAGTAATTAAAAGTAGCGATAGAGTAATTGACGGTCATGAATACATACATATATTTTACATTCGCAACAATTATATGAATTATTTGATTATTTTTGAATAGTTTGTTCTAAAATACGTACCTTTAGCAATTTCTCTCGAATTTCCCAAGAAAATATACCAGGGTTCTGTCGCTTCAGCTCTTCTATCCTCGCCTCCACTTCAGGTGTCGCCACCCTTGGCTTGGAACCACCAATCACGCCTGGTCTAATGGACCCAGTCTCCTAGGCGAAATATATTGTTTTATTATAAAGTAAAGTACTTCATCTTACATAATTGTATTCCTATTTGAAAAAATAAAATAATCAATAATTTATAAGGACTAATCATACTTATTGAGTTCCGCAAAGTAAGTTCGACACTTGAGTCATTAGATTCTAACTTAAAAATACTATATTTTATAACAAACTAGCTTTTTTCTACGGCTACGCTTGTATCCTATAATAATGGCAGTGGCGCAATCTGATGAAAATTAGTCGAACCAACTTAGAAACCTTTTTGGGCTTATGCACAACAAATATGCTAAAAATTATGACCAACTGCACAGTTTACGATTCTATAAAGGAAATACAAACAAACATTAAATTTTATTAATATGTATATAGATAGAGACAAAGCAAAGACAAATTTTATGTTTGATCTGAAAAATAATCGAAACAGGGACCACGTAAGAGGTGCAGAGTATACGCGATAGACATGCCAAAATAAATTAATATAAAAAGACAAATCACGCAGATTTAAGATTTGTGTTATTGCATACTAACTTAACGATAATGTATATTATAGCAATCAAATTCAGGCCAATCAAAAAAATCTAATTTTTTATCTTGACCCGACTGGGGATGTAACCCGGGACCTCCTAATTAGCAGACCAGCATGGCATGTCAACCATTATACCACGGAAGTCGTAAAAATTTTTAAACATCACCATGCCATTGGTAGTCTTACTCAATTAATCCCTCCATTGACTTTTTAAAATAAAAGCTATATTTTGGCGCGTCGTTCATGTAGGGATTACAGGAGAAAAAATATAACCTTTAGGGCTTCCGATTATTTATATGCTACTCGTGTACCGAATTACATAAAAGTCAATCCAACAGATTTTGTATGGTTAAGTAACAAACGTCATTACATTCAGTCATTTGAATGAATAATAGTAGGAAATAGGATGAATTATATTATTCACGAGAGATTAAAGTTTGCGAGAGTACATATTTTGGTTACTTTTGTTGATCAAATCATTTTGATTGTGTGTTAAAAATGTCAAATAACTTTTGAATCAGTCTGTAAATTGATCCAATTATATTTATAATGAAAACATGAATATTGAAGCTAGCTTTTATATAATTGTAGGTTTATTTTATTGCAAAATAAAATTTTATTAAATGGCAACTGTGCAGTGAAATTGCATCTCTTGTTGGTTTTGTAAGCATTTAATGTAACGTTACATCTAAACCTAGTTTTAAAAATTGAATGAAAATTAAATGATTCGTTTCGAAATTGAATTTCAGCGCATCATTTAATACATAAAGGAAATAGAAGATTTTTATTCCAGCAACAATCCGTAAGAGCAGAGAAACAGTTCGCATATTTTAAGTTTTTATTTTCCAGACCAGCATAAATGGAATATTATCGATATTTTGTAAAATATTGGTTTTCTTTGAGAATGTTTCTATTCAGACCCGGGGGACTGATGCAGGTTGTTTATTCTGCCTCATTGGTATTCAAGATATAGCTACAGTAGAAATAAGACCAACAAGTCTGATACACAGTATTTTGAACAAATATTGTGAACAACGTTGGATTTATATTCATATAAAATGAATACTATCGGAAGATATCTAGGAAATCTAAACAACCCATCTGATACGTATTACAGTTGATTAGCTTTGTTTTATCTGAAATGATTGTGGATTGGATATAAATTCTTTTTGCATGTTTTTATTTAGCTTGTATTAGCATGGGTCAAATCTTGCAAGTCATAATTGAGCCACTGGAATATATTTCCACACCTTTAGTTTTGATTACAACGCAATTATGAAAATTTAATTTTGTTGTTAATTCAAAAAGCTTGTTAAAAACATATTAATATTTTCGTAAATTCTTAATGATACTCTTACATAACATTATGGAAATAAAATAAAGGATAATCAAAAATATTTTAAAAAAATCCATTAATAAATAACAAACAAACATCATTAAAATGTTCCTTATAATAGCCTCACAATCAGGTAGAGGTCGTACCCTAACCTGAAGCGTAGAGAAACGCTTCCTGGGGAAAACAATAGTTTATTGTGGCTGTAGGTGTGGTGAAAACGGTCCTTCAAGCTCCGCTGGCCCCAGATCAATGGTGATTGTTCAATTGACCGGCCCGGCACTCGCGTGGGCCGCCCATCTATAACATGTTTATACTCACATATTGATAATCCCTATAATATGAAGTATATTATAAATTAGTTACTCTCATGCTGGTCTGGGAGCGAAGGAAAAACGTAGGATGTGCCAGCTGATAATATTCCCGTGAAAATACTAGACGTCAATCAAGGGAAAGCACTTAAATAGGGAATTTTTCTTATAGACAATAGGCTAGCAGCCTGTCAACTCTATCTGAATTTCCCTCTATCTGTGATAAAGACTATATTGTATCTGTATATTATAAATGAGAAATTTTATATTTTTGCTGTTCACAATTTATTTTATCAAAGCCCAGAAATTAGAACTAGTATTTTACATGTATAAAATATTATATTCCAGTTGTCGTACACCGTAACCGATGGTTTGGTTTTTTTTTTAATTTGGTACGAAGAAAGTAGTAGAAAAGATCTAAAGTGAAATATAAAAATGAAAGAAAAAAAATACGTTAAAACTTTTTAAAATAGGGGATGAAAATTTGTATGAATTATCATCGTTTTACGTTTGCTTATACATATAAGTTAATTACAAATCAACAAATTCTCGAATAGTATCTAGTAATATACATATAAATGCATATATATGTACTTGTAACGTGGGCGCTCTTTGAAATTATATCGGTGATTTGTCCAACGCAGAGGTAGCATTAAAGGTAATCCTCCCTTTGTGGCCTTTGTAAGTAAAGCTTAGTGTGCATACTGAGAATATGAATGAAAGATTATTAATAGAATTCATGTATCCATAGTAAATAGCTATATATTCTTTTATATTGTAAATTATTAATCCATAGTAGCTTCGGATTATTGTATGGACATAGATTGGAAAATATTAATAAGAATATGAAAATTATTTGGAGTCTTTTAACAATACACTAAAAGATAATTCAAAAAATGCACTTTTAACAATACACTAAAAAGTCATTCAAAAAAGTGAGAAAAAGATTAAAAACCATGTGCGAGTCGGACTCGCGTACGAAGTGTTCCATACAACATCTGTAGCATATCCGTAAATACGACGAATAATCGTTTGTGTTATTTTATTTTTAGTGTTTTTTGTTATAGCAGCGACAGAAATACATCGTCTAGGAAAGTTTCAATTGTTTTTGATGTCACGGTTCATGAGATACTGCCTGGTAACAAATGACAGATATACATACAGAATGACAACCGTCTCTTAGTAATAAAGTCTCGTTTTACCCTCTAGGTACGGAACCCTAAAAGTCACTAGAACATTTATACAATTGAAATTGGACAGTTGTACAAGTGTAAGTATTTACGAGTAGTAAAAACGCCAAATAGTTTTTCAATGCTCAATCATCTTTTGTAGCAAAAAAATAGGTTTGTTGGACAAAATTGTCAGTACCTAGTTTGCGTTCAGTCCAATCCATTTGTACTGCAACTCTTTCCGCAATTATCTCCATTGGATTGGGAAAAAGAAATACAAATAAATCGGGATGCTTTTTCTGTATTTATATTGTGTATTTTCTTCGCACGATGTTTTCACGGGTCATGAATATTTCTCAATGTGACAACTGAAAATGTCTTCTCATTTTCTGATTTCGCTTGAGAATTCTTTTTTTGGTAGACAGTTTACAGTTCAATGCATTTTGCCATGTTCTTAAGATTTGATTGGATATTTGTATTTAATGTTTATTAGAAGGCATAATGATTGCCCATTATTAGGTTTAGTAAAATGAAGATTTTTTGGTAGCGATTGTCAATATATTTTCAGCAGCTATTTCTTTTAACATATAATTTGGTTACGCATTTAGCTTTAAATAATTTTCTAATACTAAGTAATATGTGCTGTTGTTGAAATAATTGTTTGTAAAGTCAGAAGTTTGGCTTTACAATGTCCTATATTAACATATAGAACACGTTTACTTAGGTAATTTTAGAAGCAATTTACTTATTAAGCACTTCTTCTAAGGGATATGTGCGGACCTGATAGTTCATTAATGGCCGTCTCCCAATAATGCAAGTGCAAATAATAGCACAATAAAGTTTTTGAAATGTGAAATCTGCAACATAAGCATATCATGTCATAAATATATGTATATACATATTTATAATTGAAATTTATAAACTTTATAACAACCGATTTTAATGATCCTTTTATCATAAGAAAGCTACTCTATACAGGTGTAACGTGTATTTTACTTTTTGTCTTAAAATGTACCTTCTCTGAAACATAAGCAGGATTAATGAAACTGCAAAAAGGATACGGGCAATATTATAAATTCGTTGTTTAGAATTATTATACAACCAGGCAAGCAAATAATTTTAAGGCCCACCTGATGGAAAGTGGTAGACGTCACCAATAGATATTGGCAATAATAGACGTGTCCCGCGTGATCTTAAATAAATATTTTTACGCCCTTTTTGAGGATATCCATGGGGAAGTCTAAATATGGCAATCATGCTACTCCTATAGAGTTTTAGCTGTTAACTGTTAAGAAACTCGGTGCTGACGCGAGAAGACACATAACAGCAAGTACGTTTAAGTTATTTCCACATTTTCAGAAGTTGTTGAGTCTCACCTGGTATCTATTGAGGATCTTGGAGACACAGCCGTGGGAGACGCGAAGCTGACGAGATATGACGCAGGGCCGCACTCCTGCTGCAGCCATCTCCACAATCTTCAGTCGTATGTGGTTCGGCAGCGGCCGACCGTTGATGAATAACCCTCCTAGTTGGTTGACTCGACCTTGACCTGAGAAAAGAGGAGTATTTTTGTATCGAAATTTGTTACGGATGAATTAATTTTACCAGTGAAGTTTTGTTAGATTCATTCAATAAGCTAATCATAAGACAGTTATTAATCATCAGACATTACATTAAGATTTAGAAATTCAAATGTTGTATAATTTAAAGAATAATTGTATCATTATTTAAAATAAGAGTAGCAGGACTATTTATATTTTGAATAATAATGAATTTTAGTTGATATCATGAATTCGAGCGAATAATCTGTACATATAATAAAATTGTAACTGAGATATGTCTGTACATGGGAGATATTTAAGAATAAAATATATAGGGGCTCTTTATAAGGCCTATAGAAGCTAAAACCATTGTTTTTAGAATGTTTGTCTGTCTGTCTGTATG
>JADGIL010028504.1:0-10743 GCA_020352625.1 Cactoblastis cactorum | reverse complement strand
TCCGTAGAGTTGAGGGCGCAGAGGTCTGACGAACAGGATTCCACGTAGGGCTGAGAGTCCACTAGCGCATGACACTGTCAACACACATTCATTTCAGATTCTTTCATTTTTGACCATCACATTTGCAAATACAACCACTAGTAGTGGTATGGTGCCACTACTTGTAGTGGTGTGGAGCCAGCTACAGGCTTATACTTATTTAGCCTGTAGCACGAATGGGCCGGCTCGTCCGGGGAAGTACCACACTCCTACAGAAGACCGACGCCTGAGTGGCGGTTATCAGCCGTCATGCTCCGTCCGGTGAGTTGGGGAGCCAGGGGGCCCAACTTCTCCGCCCTCCCCATTTGGGTAAGGTGGAGGTTTTTTACAGGCCGGCAACGCTTCTGTAACCCCGCGGGTGTTGCAGTAGTCTATGGGCGGCGGTGATCGCTTAACATCTCGTGAGCCGCCTGCTCGTTTGCCTCCCTCTGACATAAAAAAAAAAAACTTTTTCTTGTATGGAAATTGTTTTAATTTTTTTTTAATGTTATTTTGTGCATTTCTGTAAACACAAGAATAGTGCTCGTCATTTTTAAATTGGCCCCTGCCTTCAAAGCGTGAGAACGAAAAAACTCAGCAGACACATGAATAATAAATAAATAGTAAGGAATTGTTAGGAAATGTGAGAGCACACATATGATTTGATTACATAAAAATGATTATGTCATCTATGTTGATAAAAAATGTGTAATTGTGTATGTTTGTTGGTCCTACTGTTTTGCAGTTTCAATGTTCTGTACTGATGCAAGAATTACATCAGCAATTAGTATGAATTTCTGCTGCATATACAATTTTAAAAATTATATTACAAAACGATAAATGTTTATATTGGTTACATTGTTTATTATTAAATGAATGATGTACAAAAGGTCTCAAAGACAAAATATTTTTATTACAATATCATATAGCAGGATCTACCACTTTTGAATTGATAATTTAATTCATGTTAATTTCGGTAATGATCGACGTTCACCCATACTGCTTTCGTTACTTTAAGAGTTAGGAATAAATAATAAACAGCCAAGTGCGAGCCGGCCTCGCATTAATGGTTCCATACCATAAACTTAAAAAAATTGAAGTAATTGCGTTTGTTTGTCAGATTCCAAAATAGTTTATGTTAATATTAATATACCATTTCTTATAAAATGCGAGACTGATACCGCACAACAGGGTATTAAAACCTTTTAAAATCAATTCTGAGATCGTATGGAACCATCACAATTTTTATTTCAATTTTATGAAGCCAAAAACTACTTTGAAAATTACTTTTAATACACGCTCCCACCAACCACCTAACAGATTGACATGCACATATACCAAGATTAGAGAATCTGGACGGCCATCCTTTTCTATTAAATACGTGCATCCCTTTCTGTTGGTTGGTTAAAGCGTGTTAAACTAGTTTTACTGACGTTACCAAGTTGTTACCAAGGACAAAGAGGTCAATCAAGATCGCAATCTATAATACAATACATATAAATCGATATATATATAATCGAATACGACTTCGGAACCTTCAAGAAAAGAGCGTATAAATCCTTTAAAGGCCGGCAACGCTCCTGTGACCCTCCGGGTGTTGCAGGTGTCTATGGGCGGCGGTGATTACTTAACTGCTCGTTTGCCTCCCTCTGCCATAAAAAAAAATCAATTCACTGTTAATTCCCAACCATATGACAATTGAAATACATATCATAAACCAACAATAGAAACCTTATCTGAGTTCAAACATTTTATTGCCAACAACTACATTGTTTTCCCTTGTTCGCGGCAGTGAGAAGTAGTTATTTCATACTAGTTTATTTGCTCGACATTAATCTCATTTATTTATAGTAAAAGCTTATACGTTAGAAGAGATTTAAATTAATTCAGAGTGTCTCCAATTTACAACAAAGGGTCTAGCGGGTTAAGCATGTGAAAACTGCACTGGCTTCTAATGAAAGGTTCATACCATGGTTTGATTGCTCTTCATCTAAAATAGCCATACAGTGAATTGCGTATGTCTGAAGAAAATACTGCAATGGAGTTTTTTCCGCCACTTTTTCCCATTTGCACTTTGGATGTTGTGGTATAATTATTTTTAAGTAAATGATTGACTTTGAATTGATTGAATTTAATTAAAATGAAAAAAATTGACGATTTAAAAGTACTAGATTCCAGTCTATTTGAATAAAAAAATTTTGACTTCGGTATCTTAAAAAAATGTGGGTAAATAATATTAGCTCAACGTGTTGATAAGAAAACTTATATCACTATCTTAGTGACCTCAAAGAGGATAACTGTAGCCACTTTTGTCAATATATAAATATAAAAAGTATAGTGTGCAGACACATTGGAGGCAAAGTCTAGAAGAACTTGTCTTGACCAAATAAAAGACATTCTAAAAAAAAATGTACTCTAAACTGATGAGCATGTATAAAAAGTTTGATTAATGTGGAGGAAGGGAAGAAAGTATGTCAGGACCGTGGTACATGAAAGAATCTAGTCTCTGCCTACCCCTATGGGAAAAAGGCATGATCATATGTATGTATAAATATGAAATTGGAGTGTCTGTATGACTTTTCAAAATAAGCAACCAATAAAAATATTATTCTGCTAAGCATGGCCTTCAAGTCTCACGACTGTTGGCTCTGTTTACCCCATATGGGATAAAGACGTGACACTGAATCCGAGAATGTTGATGATTGATAACAATGTATTATTAAACTCACATAAAAGAGTTGAGGATCCAAGCTTTGAGTTCCGCCTTGTCAATCACCTGGTCGTGGTTGAGGTCCATGAGCGGCAGCAGCTGGCCGAGCCGCCGACGAGACTCTTCTGGCTTCAGCTTGTCGAATTCTTCAGCTTCTTTCACGCTACCTGTTGACAATTAAATATCCACATGAATCTTCTGTACTAAATATATAAAATGGAAGAGATTGTTTGGTGAAGTACTGGTTTCATTTGAAAAATTGTCTCCGTTTTAGAAACCATTTATTAAGGAAGGTTTTTATCCCATAATTCCCAAAGCAATCGCTCATTTAATTGTTTTCAGAAATATACATACCTACATACATATGATCACACCTTTTTCCCATAGGGATAGGCAGAGACTACATTCTTCCACTTACTGCAGTCCTGACAAGTATGTCAGGACTGCAGTAAGAAGGAAGATGGAATGTGGAAGAAGGAATGTGTAGCGAAAGAAAGCGAAAGGAAGCGAAGAATACTTTCTTCGCTTCCTACACATTCATCATCTATTCTTTTATTTCGAAATATAATCTAGAGATTGTTATTTACTTTACTTGGACATAACTAAAAAGTAGAATTTTTATATAAACTGTCAAAGTAAATAATTGTTCAATGATAACAGAACACAATTTCACATAATTAGCTTATATTTATCAACCTTTGTTGTGATTTCTACACTGTTCTTACGTACTTCACTTCAAGTAAGCGGTTGTCTACCAAAACTAACCTCTATTATAAGCTGAATTAATCTAAGAACTCACTTGTAAAGTAAATAAAGTAAAAAGTGTCTTAATAATATGAATATGCCTTACACTGCAGATCTCAATAAAATTAACATATCTCAGACAAAAATAAATAATGAAATATGATACAGAACCCAGCTCCTCTTCTTCCAACAGCTCATAGAAGTTCATAACAGTGAAATAATAAGTGAAAATCACTGTCAATGGCACTGTAATCACTACTGCATGGAACATGGACATCATGCATACCTAGTGATGTCTTAAAGATGCTAATGAGAATTAAAAACCGGCTCACAAAAACCTGCCAATTAAACAGCACCTAAATCGTAAAAATCTCCGGCGAACTCTTCTATAGGGAAGTAGTAATACGTCACAAACAGCACACAAGGCATTAGAAACACCAGCGCTTTCTGCACAGACATAGCCCGCGTTCTCGCGCATTTGTTATCAACAACTAACGTAACCGACCGGCTATCGCACAACGTCATAAAACGAAAATTGTAAATAAAACGGCACCTAATATAGCCTCGTGGTCGAATTCAGAGTTGTGGCTCCCCCCTTCCTTGTAGTGATCGTGGTCCCGCGGTCGAAAGCTGCCGTCGGATTCCCTCTCCTGGTTTTGCTCCACGGCATGGCTGTGAACTGCAGCTGAAGCGCAATGCTGCACCATATTGTAGGTGAGCAGAAGCATTAGCGATAAAATGTACTGTGGAGCCATTTTTGTTTATTATTCTTCCTTCTTTTTTGATTCAATCGCAGTCCGATCCGATGGTTTTAATATGCTAATTTCATTGTCCTGTTTATTTTATTTTAGAGAATCATCTGCGGCACAAATAAAGCAATGACAATGACCGTTTGACAGCTGCAATGCATGGTTACCAGTCTTAAAAAGAAAATCCCCATGAAAATCCTTCACGAGTTATTTTCATATTTTTCATCATGAAAAATTATTTTCATTTTTAGTTATTACAAATAATAAAGACCACTTTTATTGATACAATAAGTAAGTTAGATTTAATACCCATCCCTTCTAAAATAAATTCCTCATGAAATTAATTTACCTAACAATCATTTACCTTTATTTGAGGAATTTTTTTTTCTGTGTTCCTATTCTATTTATAATTATGATAGTGACAATTTCTAGCCGTCCGTCGGATACGGATATTATATTTTTGTCTGTCTGTGCGCTGTATATCAACAACGTCTTTGAGTACCGCAATGCCTCAATTCCCCAAGAACCACGTAAAATGAAGTCACAATACGGAATATAAAAGTATACGCTGTGTACTTATATTAAATCAATCAATTTTCAGGATCGATTAGTTAAAAAGTATATGTACATAATTGGTTTAAAATAAAAATAAAATTATCAAGTGCAAACTTGTGACATACATTGGTAAAACTACTAGATTGGTAAAACTAGAAATAAAACAATTACAATCAATCATGCATTTGCCTTTAATCTTATAATAGAACTAAAAATTTCTGGGAGAACATAATTACTTAGTTTTTAATAATCAACGTAAAATGCAAGGTTTTTATAGTTGTTATTTGAGTAAATTATCAGCAGCCATGATGATGAGGGATATGCGCGATTTGGCGATGTGACTGGGGTACGCATGGAGAAAATTCTGTAGATGTTTGCGCACTTCTCCCACCACCAGAGGGAGGTGGGCGCGGGTCGAAGGGTTTGTTGTATTCAGGTGGATCAGAGCATCTTCGAGATATCTATGACAGATAGTATTCAATGTTACACAAATGAAGTCAACAGACTTTTTTTCAATGAAAAAATAACTTAATCATACTCGTAAGCTCGTGTGTTAAATGTTAAAACTACCTATATGACATTTCTTAAAATGTGCTTTAATAAAAAAAAAGATTTTTGGTATATAACTGATTGGCAAATAATTAATATAAAAATAATAAATAATAGGGACAAATCTTAAAAACTGAGTTAGCCCCAAACGAGTTCGAGACTTTTATTATGGTAAACTAAGTCAACGACATTATATTTTATAATTAATACATATAACATCCAAGACCCAGATTAACATCCAGACCCAGGCCAATCAGAAAAATACCATTTTCCACCATGACCTGACCGGGATTTGAACCCCTCTTGGTTTTAGTTTTAAGACTTAACCACTGCGCCTGCATGCACCTGCACTTAAGCTGTGTTTCGTGAACCATGTCTGTAGCTAGCTGCTGAACCAGGGACAGAAGAACAGGCTGTTCTAGCAAACACGGCTGCGCGAACACCTGGTAAGGAAAAGAAGTTTCTAAGTTCGAAAGTTCTAGAAAGACCACAATTTTTCCGAAGGTACTTTAAGAAATCATAATCTGTTACAATTCATAACAAATATTACCTAAGACGTTAAAAATATTTGTATGATTGTTTATAATTTGGATTAAAGGGAAGAAAATATATGTATATTACAGTTTACATAATGATAAAGTATAGTTTCACTACAGAGTTATTGTATTTTTTTGAAAAGGTGAAATTGAAAGTAAAAATGACGCCACTTTGGTTAGACCACCCGCCGTGTCATTGTTTATTTTTTTTATATTTTGGATCGAGTTACATCAGATGTGAAATGTTAAAATGCCATTGGATAAAGTATTAACTAAGAGATTCTTAAATCATAAACAAGTATTTATTTTAATAGAAATAATAAATAAAATAATTAAATACACTAAACTTAACAATAAAATTAAAAGATTTATTATAAGTTTAAATAAATATATCCTAAGAAAAAGAATTGAGTATTAACGTACGCAAAATTACAAAGAAAGCAGTCAGATTAATTTAAAAAAAAAATAAGGCTGACCACAGCAGGGTCTGAAGCACGGCATGCAGCCATCACGATGGACAGGTTGAAGGCCGACAAGGCTAGTTCGAAGGCACCGTTGACGTCGCCATCTTGAATCAGTTTTTTTATTTCTGCCTCCTGCATCTGTGATACAATTAGCGATGTCCGAAATTTTTAAAAACTCTCGTTTATATTTCTGGTGGTAGGATTAACATTCCTGATTACCATAAAACGTATCAACTTTTTTAGATCTACCAATTAATTAGAAAAAATATTGAATTTATTCCTCAAACAATGACGGAACTGCGGTTATGAATTGAATAACTCTGTGTATAGTGTGTAGTTAGTTAGTACTTTTTTAGTGGTATGGAGCCACTTAACGTCCATAGACAACTGTAACACCCGCAGGGTTACAGAAGCGTTGCCGGCCTATAAAAAACCTCCGCCCTCCTCATCGTTGGAGGGAGGGAGGGAGGGCGGAGAAGTTGTACCTCTCCCACTCACCGGACGGAGCATGGCGGCTGATAGACGCCATTCAGGCGTCGGTCTTCTGTGGGAGTGTGGTACTTCCCCGGACGAGCCGGCCCATTCATGCTGCAGGCTAACAAAGCAAGCTACAGGCTCCACACCACTACAAATAGTGGCTCCATACCACTACAAAGTAGTGGCTCCATACCACAAAAAACATTATACGCATCACACCTCTCTTTTTGCGTCGGGGGTTAAAAAGCATACCATTTGATCGATTATGGACATATTCGGATTTGCAGGTTGTTGAGGACTGACTGGCACGCACTCTAGCGGCGGAGGCAGTTGTTCTTCTGAGTCGTCATCCCCATGGGCGGAAAGTATTTCTACCACCTTCTGCCGCCAGTCTTTGAGCTCCGTCTTGAGAAAACTTAAAAAATGGTGTCTTGTTTTAATTGATGTGTGATTCACTAACTTTTTTAAGAATCCACATCCATTACATTCCAATTACAGCATCTTATACGTATTTGAAAATATGTAAAACAAAATTTTGCTTTGCGATGCGTATGACAACGTGAAAATGAAAGGACACAGAATAATGAACATTTGATAAATTTGTATAATTTAGTTCATCACAATTTTTATTGCGTCATTTGGTGTACATTAGATCTTCTTATACAAGTTACAAGCTTTTGCCCGCGGCTTCACCTGCGTAGATTAACTATCATATAAAAGTTTTCACCCTTTTCACTCCCTTCGGGGTGGAATTTTCAAAAATACTCTTTTATTGCTTTCCTACACTCTCCAAGGAACATACATGTAGTTTCGGCTGTACGTTGTCTGTCAGTCAGTCAGTCAGTCACTCAGTAACGGAAGAGTTTTATATACATACATATATTGATAAAAGTGCACAAAAGTGTTTTTTATGTATTGGTAAATTTATGTTTCTATTTTAGGTTTAGTCTTTTTATTTAGATAAGGTTATTTTTTGTTTAAGTTACATTCAATATGGACACTCAATAGGATTTTTACACATTACTTGACTTTGCGTTAAAGTCAAACGCACTCAAGTAAAAATTAAAAAAAAAACCTCTAAAACACACTCAAAAAATTAAAAAAAATATATAAATAAGTAAGACCTAGTGTTACGTACTGCTCAATGGTGTCATGAATGACTTGATGTAGACTGGTAGGGCTGGTGGTCTGCAGCAGCAGCTCGTGCTGCTCCAGCGAGCGGCGCAGCGAACGCGACGCGCGGTGTGCGTGTTTCATGAATATGGCCGAGTTTTCATCTAGGAAACAACACTAGGTTCAACAATAAAACAATTTAGAAATTATTATTTTTATGTAAATGTATTTTTGTGTCTTTTTGAACATAATCTACTTACTTATACACATAATAAAATTGTAACTGAGCTATGTCTGTACAAGGGAGATATTTATGAAAGAAGTATATAGGGGACCTTTATAGGGTATATAGAAGCCAAAACGATTGTTTTTAGAATTTTAGTCAGTCTGTCTGTATGTTTGTACTCGCATCACACAAAATCTACCAAACGGATCTGGATGAAATTTGGCACAACGATGACCTATGACGACTATAATTAGAATAAAAGATAGGGTACTTTTTATCCCGGAATGATCTGTTACGAAACTTAATGTGGCGGAACAAATTCCACATCCCAAATAGTAAAATCAAAATAAGAAATTAGACCTTCATAGGCACTTTTTCACGTCAATCAAGCTAACTATACATACTACCAGCATTTCGCAACGATCACTTTATCGTGGTATTAAAGAAATTATCTAATATTTGCATTTATATATAATAATACAACCTTTTGCTCTTGTTTTTTGATAGGATCGGCTGAATATCTTTGAATAGTGTTCTAATTATAGCAAAATTTACTATGTTAAATATTTAAGAATGGAAAATGAACACAAGAACCATGAGAATGACTTTATTTTGCGGATAACTTTAAAACATCTTTTCATCACCCCTATAGAACACGCTCTTTAGAAAGAAACTCACACTGGGTGAAGGCGTCTGCCAGAACACGGGACATGTGCCGGGAGAGTCTGCGATGGGAACGCTCCAGGGTGGGCAGGTAGATGTCCGCCATGTCTTTGGAGAGGCAGCCGCGGATCACCTCCTTTACCGACTGGGCAGTGGCTGTTACCATTCGCTCTTTCAGCTCCTTGTAATAAGATTACTTGACATTAATATTTACTTTTGTTAAAGTATTGGATTTATAGTGAACATTTACAATACCTTCTTTATAGAAATAGGTAGGCGCTCGTGGCGCCACAATGTTATGTTAGAGTGAGATCTTTGGCTTTGGCTTACCTGAAGGTGTTCAGGTCAGAGATGGAAATGAAAGAATAAATTTTACTTATTAATATTATAAAGCGGAAGATTCCGTTTGTATGTTTGTTTGTTCGTTCGTTCGTTCGTTTGTTCGTTCGATCGAACGCTTGAACGCGATAATCTCAGGAAATACTAGTCTGATTTGAAAAATTAATTGATAGTCCTTTAAGGCTATAGGCTACTTTCTATCACATAACTTCCACAGGAATTATAAAGAGCGGGAGTAACCGTGGGGCGGTTGCTAGTTATATACATATAGAGAAAAATACGCACATCATTCTGCAGGAACTGTGTCAGAGCGTCCCTGACCTCCCGATCCATGGAGTAAGCTTGTCTGAATTCGATCGCGTTGAGCAGGCTCGCTGCGCGCGCGTTCTGCGCCGGCGCACTCTGCGGGTCTATCAACTCTTTTATTCTGCTATTTGGAAAGGAAAACATTCATTTTTTTTATGTCAGAGAGAGGCAAACGAGCAGGCGGGTCACGAGATGTTAAGTGATCACCGCCGCCCATAGACAACTGCAACATCCGTGGGGTTATAGCGTTGCCGGCCTATAAAAAACCTCCGCCCTCCCCAACCTACACAAGGTTTGATGCTCTGATAGATTTTTGATGTTTTTGGTTAAATTTTCTTAGAAATCCATACTTTTTTGAAAATGTTTGTTTTTTGTCCGTCTTTCACGGCAAAACGGAGCAACGGATTAGCGCGATATTTTATTTGGAGATAGTTGAAGGCCTGGAGAGTGACGTAGGCTACCTTTTCTTTCTTTCTATTGTATCCCTAAAATTGAGCGAGCGAAGCCGCGGGCAAAAGCTAGTAATAAATATTTTAGACCGTATTCAAACACGCGTCAATTAAATAAATATTTTTGCGACTTCCACCTTTGGAGCATCAACCTTGTACTGAAATATGTATTTAATATTCAGGCCTGTAAAATACTAAAACATTAAACAAAATGAAAACTAAAAAAAAACGCATTTCATAAATGTTTTTACCTTTTTAGATAAGTAAAATTTTCGATTAACATGTATATTTATTGAACCGATGAAAAGAGACTTTATTACCCTTGCATTAGGGAGACTGCATTCGCCGTCAACTCTTCCAACTGCTGATTCAATCCATTACTGCCAACGTATTTTGAATCTTGTATTTCTTCCTTGATGGTCAGCAATACACCGCTTTGTTCCGTAAACAGCTCTAAAAACATTTAACTAGATATAGACAGTTAATCGCAAGCCTACATATCAGGTACGTACATATACATAAATCGGGGTTTGTAATAAATTAGTATGGATTAAAGACTTATATTTTAGTACTAGGTCAGGACTACAATGAATACTTTAAGCTTGTGATAAGTTGTAATTTTAACACAAACTTAGGTACCATATTTTGACGACCTCCATGGTGTAACGGTACGTACTTGACTGATACTCAGGAGGTTCCGGGTTCGATCACTGGTCAGGTCATGATGGAAAATGATCTTTTTCTGATTGGCCTGGGTCTTGGATGTTTATCTATATATCTATTTATTATAAAATATAATATCGTTGAGTTAGTATTCCATAATACAAGTCTCGAACTGAATTTGG
>JADGIL010028452.1:0-10926 GCA_020352625.1 Cactoblastis cactorum | reverse complement strand
CAGGCGTCGGTCTTCTGTGGGAGTGTGGTACTTCCCCGGACAGGCCCATTCGTGCTACAGACTAAATATAAGCATGTAGCTGGCTCCACACCACTACAAGTAGTGGCACCATACCACTACTAGTAGTGGCTCCATACCACTATCGAATATTAATATAATAATAAATAAATTGTAAAGATCGAGAATTTTTTGTGTATTTAAAAATATCCAAGCGTATAGACGCGGGAAGTGACTTTTACCATCGAGATGTATGTAAGTATTGTACGTTAAGACATTATCTCGATGCTTTACTTTGTATTTACGATCTCATTCGTGTTTCAACCTGTTCGCGATAAACTCGTTAAGTAACCAAACGGAATGACGCTAAACGATAGAAATTGTTAAACCGTTTTTTAAACAATTAAAATCAATTGAGCAAGTTTGCATTGAACGATAATCTAACAAAAATTTATATT
Organism: Cactoblastis cactorum; assembly: GCA_020352625.1. Taxonomy (NCBI): domain Eukaryota; kingdom Metazoa; phylum Arthropoda; class Insecta; order Lepidoptera; family Pyralidae; genus Cactoblastis; species Cactoblastis cactorum. The sequence goes on along the minus strand of JADGIL010028452.1, from coordinate 10,471 downwards.
AAATTATATTTGGAACTTGCAGGCCGTGTGACAATAGGCTCGGACCCCACGTGCGACATCTACGTGGTGGGAACGGGCGTGGCGTGCGTGCACTGCCGCGTGGAAAACTCGCACGGCGTCGTCACGCTCTACCCCATCAGCGGCAGCACTTTGCTGGATGGCCTGCCCGTCGACAAACCCACCAGATTGTCCCAGGGTGAGTGTTCATTCATTCCTCACACACACATACACTCAAACTCTTTTTTTTGAACTTGTCGAAAGACCCACGTTTCATCTATTCACCCACGGGAAGCTGGACAGGTATGTGGGACTCGAACCCACTAAAATCACACGGTGTAACGCGCACGGTGGCCCCGGCACGGCACGATCACTGACCCCTCTCCAACGAGAGGGTCGGAGACCCTACCGCCTGAGGAAGGCGCGCTTGACCCGGGCGCGCCCTTCACCCGTTTAGGTTTTCACTAAATAGAAAAGTATACATCTTGTCGAAACTTAGATATCCAATATTTAAATATACTTACCTAAATTAATCCTTTCAACTTACTTTTGTATTAAAATACTCTAAAATAAGAACGGATTAGTATTTTCAAAGAAGTGAGTGTTTTTCTCGTAACTATAGAATATAAATTGGTTTGCAGGCAGCATGCTGACGATCGGGCGGTCGAACTACCTCCGCTTCAACCACCCCGAGGAAGCAAAGCTGATGAAGTCTGTGCTGCCCTCCGCCCACGTCTCCATGGCGCCCGTGCAGTTCACGCCCAACGACCACTGCGTACAGCCTGGTGAGTCAAGATATTAAGTCCATACAACAAAATTTTCATTTTAACACCCGACGCAAAACGAGGGGTGCTATAAGTTAGACGTGTGTGTGTCATTCTGTCTGTAGCATCAACCAATTCGGATAATTCTTTTTTCGTTAGAAAGGTGACTTCATCGAGAGTATTCTTAGTTAGGTTTTAATCCCCCAACGCAAAGAGGTGTAAGTTTGACGGGTGTTTTGTTATATTTGGTGGGGGGTTTTTAAAGTTTTAATTAAATTAATTATTAGCACAAGTTATTAAGAACATCTGGTAGCGGTACATGCATGACACAAATTTCAATTTCGTGCAGTTAACCGTTGTGGAGTTCTCTCAATGGGAGATGATTCTGAGTGAACCATCACGTCACGCTTGTCATAATAAAGCATTATCACGGGTAATAAAGATACATCCCAAATTTCAGCTCAAACGAACACTGGGATGTGGGTGAAAAACTTGCAACATTTGATTAAAGACAACGGGACGGTTTCACTAAACAAATATCTGTAAAAAATCTCAACACCTGAAGCATCTTTTGCACTATTTGTCAGGATATTTATTGGTGTAAACGTAACTAATAGTTTTCAACTGAGAGGTGAATTTGATTTTCGGTAAACAAAAATTATCTCTTTGTGATTAAACTGGGAAAAATGGTAAGCATTTTGATGCCACCCTCAGCGCATATCTCTATGGCATCAGTAGAGTTCACCACAATTGTTTAAAACTCGGTAAGTTAAGGTTCCTTTGCCTATTTAGTAAAAATAAAAGCATTTATGTGAGTTAAATTCATGCCCAACGTTCCGCAATTTTGCTAGCAGCAAAATGGTAAAAACCTTAAAACATAAATGTGGTGGGAGCAGGAATCGAATCTAGGATCATTCAATCACGTGCTGATATAACCAGCTAACTAATCGACTCACAGTTGAAACTTTGCGAATGGTCGACTACTATGGTTAAAAGTATCTAATGGTTAATTGTCACTAGATGGTGTTGATGATAAATAAAAACTTGTAAATTCTTTATTTTGTTTTATGTTTATTGCAAATTTTAAATTTTTATGTGCTTCTAAATTTTTTTCTAAAATAATTATGATTTGAATGTTCGCAGTGTACATGAACCATCACTCAGAGCCGACGAATCAATGTTACCAAACCAATCTCCAGAAAATGTACAAAGAGCACACCCTCTCGCAACTCGACCACGAATTGGACATGACGCTCAGAGACCTGTCCAAAAGGAAGCCCCCGGTCGCCCCCAGGAAGCCCTACAGAGACCTCGAATCAGATTCAAATTCAGACCAGGAAACCAAGCCCAAAATGTCCAGCATAATGGCCAAAGTGTCCAAGTTCGAATACTACGCTAAACAACAAAAAGTCGGTAGGAGCCAATTCTACACGTCCAACGAAAACGAAATATCACCAAAAGTATTCAGCTCGAACTCGCTCACGGTCAACACTCCGGCCAAAGACGTGCTAGGAGGCAAACATGTACCGAACTACATCAACAAAGTCAGCCAGAAAGTGGTCGTGAACGAAAATAATCTGGACCCGAAGAACTGCTCCTACGCGAACGTCGCGATCAGGAACAAGAAAATCGACGACATAGTGAGAAATTTCGACGACCCGAGAAACGATTTTCGTTTACCCAAAAAGGTCAATAACGACCAGCAGGATAACGTTTACGGGCGAATCCACAGATGCGACCAAATCGAGAAGAATAACGTCGAAATCGGGAAAAATAATGTCGAAACGGCGAAAAGTAACGTGGAGGCGGCTAAGAATTTCGACAACGCTCTAGAACAATCTATAAATGAAGTGTACGGGAAGATCTGTGAGCGGGGAGTGGGGAGGTGCATCACGCTGCCGTCGCCCGCCTTCGACCGCAGCCCGCAATACAACGACTCCAGTGTGGACGCCGAGAACAAGAGGTTAAAGGTAAGTTTTATTTCTGTTTTTTTTTCTATACTGGAGACCATTCCTTGGTTTCACAAGATCTGTACTCGTTCTACAGCCAGGAGCTTCCAGTTTTGTAGCTAATTTATATTTTATCCCATTTCTCCTCGATAAATGGATTATTAACAGTAAAATATATTTTCATTATCGGAACTGCAGTTCCTAAGATTCTTCAAGCGAATCTTAAGTTTTGTAATATTAGTGTAAGATTATATGCTGTTTAAAACATAAAATGTGCAAGATACCGCATCACGTACTGATTGTAAACAATGAAGTTTGCGAGTCTAACTCTAGATGGCGCTGTTAGTTAATTCGCATATTCTTAATAATAAAGCGGTCATGTGCGAGTTGGACCTACGCACCGAGGGTTTCTGTAAATACATAAATAAAACTACGTTTAAAAAAACCGACTTCAAATGTGCGTATTGTACACAAGAACTAAAAAGAATAAAATAATAATAATTAGCGTTATTTTCAAATAGTGCATAAGTAATTATTGTTAAATACACTTTATATTTTATCACCGCTTGAAGTCGGTAATAAGCTTTATATATGGGCTTTGTATATTGCAGATTTGTTAACTAAGTATTCTATTATTCATTGTATGGCGGTGATCACGTAACATCACGTGACCCGCCTGCTTGTTTACCCTCCTTCTTTCGTAAAAAAAAAAACAATTGAAAAAAGACGATTCAAAGATCAAAGCCAATATTGCCAAACGTTGTTTCTTGAATAAAAATCTGTTTTTGATTTCCTCTATTATATATTTGCGAAGCTGTTCGCAAATATATAATAACTTGGCATTATCTCGTCTTTTGCTAACGCTGTACGCGTGATCCTAAATTCTATTTAGTTACATAGATATGTTATCAAACAAATATAATTCTTTCTAAGCTACTGCCGTATTTTTTATGATATAATTATAACGTTATTTTGGAATATTTCATGTTAATTCATATTTTTAGGGTTCCATACGCAAATTGTAGAACGTAGCCCATTTTAAACGACGTTTTTGAAGTGAAAACTTCTTTAGGCGCGTTGAGCGTTTTGGTAGAGGGTAAAATCCTCGGTTCGCGTCACCGACATGCTAATGATAATAGTATATAAATAAAACAAAANNACTGCTACTGGTTTTTTTTATTGATAACTATTTGATACGGAACTCTACGTACGCGTAACCGACTTGCACTTGACCGTTTTTTTAAAGTTTTTTGCTTTCATCCCTTCGTCGCTAACAATTTAATACTGGCTAATAGATAAACAATACTTGACGAACGAACGTGAACAATAATATAGATTATTTGACTTACCCCTCTTCTGGCACAAAAAGGACCAAAACTGCTTGAGTTGTTTCAGCAGTGGTCGTTCCAAAATGCTGGTAGTTTGTACCTGCGAATAAGATATAAATGTAAATTAAATATTGACGTGAAAAGGCCTATTAAAAAATACCTTTAAAGGTCTAATTTAAGATTAAATATTTTGAGTTTGATTTAACAAATATAAAAAGAATGCTGATTAATTACGCTGACGCGTAACTTCTGCCTTGGCCTTCGCAACGCCTCAAAGCGCACGATATCTAAGATGTCGTTACGTCTGAATTAATGAGCGATAGCGATAACGCGATAACATTGCAGCCTGCGACAATTATTTTGTATTTCGTGCTGAAAACACGTCAGATCCTTCGGCATTTGAAAAAAAGTTTGTTTTAATTTGTCATCGATATTTTGAAAAATAAAAAAGAAAGCATTGCACGGACGTTTAAGTGCATCGAAAAAAAACAATAAAATGTGTATGAAAAAGACACTGGCTGCATGGAAACTATAATGCGTGTGCAATTTAAAAATAAATAGATAAAAAAGTGAAACAGTGTGCTATAATTTTTTATAGTCGATATGTGATACGTGAAGTCAGTGCCGAACGTGTCGGATTACAACTTTCGATTCATCAAAAACGACTGCGGTTTTGATCACTTTGTGGTTTGATTGTCTGTGGTGATTACAATTTGTGAATATTGTTGTGTGTAAAAGACAAGTGCGAAATATATTAAATGTTTCTCGGTATAGAAGTGTTGTCGCACATAATAATTATATTATTTCTATCAATAGTCTGTGTTGTACTTAATTCGATAGCAAATATGACTGTCAAGCAGGGAAAAGGTCAGAAAACTACGCAAAAGGATTTGCTGAAAAAATTTGCTACTAATATAAAGAAAAACACATTAGCGCTAAAAGCGTTAAAAACGACACTAGATAAGAATTATAATCGAGACAATAAACACGAGAATCACGATAAAATAATCGATTTAACGAAATCAATTAACGATAAACTCGAAGTAGTTCATAAGTTACGAAACGATATAAAAATTTACAAAACAATTAATACGATACTGACAAATTATTACATCAAGGAAACGAAAAACCACGAAAATAGTATCGATAGTAAGATAATAAAATTGGAAAAACAAATAAAACATTCGTATGACAGTTTGAAAGAAGAAGTGTCAAAGATGGCGGACAACATCAGTGTTGCCAGTGAAAATAATATTGTTAAAAATTCGTCGTCAATCGAAAACAGTAATGTTTTCGTTGTAGGAAACGATATGAAATACAGTCAATACAATCAACTCTACATGAGAAATGAAATCTACAATCATATCATTAAGAAAATTGACAAAATATTTTGTGGAATGGTAAGTACTTAACTCCTGGCGAAAAAACGGTGGGGTGTTATAAGTTTTTAATAATTATCGGTATATTTGTCGGTGGATAGCAGTACTTAAGTCTGTACAAAACTTAATCCGAGCGTTTTCCTGGTTGCATCCTCAGCAGTGACGCTTTTGAAGCAAGGGATCAACTTTTTTTTCGGTTAATCAGGCGTTTCATGCCTGAAATATCCTAACCAGATTAGAAATAACTTTTCACTAAGTTACCTTTAGTGGGAATTAAACCCATTACCTCCGAATCACAAGGCACACTCCTGGACCACGGAGGCAGTCAAGTTCAAAAGTTACAAGGAAACTTGAATATCAGTTTTTTAAAGTTCGATACCTAAAATGGGGCAGTTTTACTAAGATTTTAATGTCCGTTCAGACGGTATCTTATAAATGATAGCTAGACAGTTGCAATAGTACAACAGCAGTTTCGTTTTAAATTTGTGTAACTAGGTACAAAGCTAGTAACAGAAATATTTCATAGATTTTCATATATCACCTACATATACATTTTTGTTGCCGCTATAATCAAAAACAAGTACCAGAAAAAAAAATTAAGGGGGCTTCTGTAAAACAAATCTAATTTCTCTTTTTTTATGGTAAGGAACCCTTCATGTCCGAATACGACTCGCACTTAGCCGGTTTTGTTTTTCAATTCAATATATATATATGTATATCAGATTTTGCTTTTATTAATCTGGCAAGACTTGTTTAAACAAATATCGGTAATCTTTCAAACTTAATATAAAAAAGCAGGTCAATTTACTAATCTACTGATAACTATAAAATCCGCATTTTATCGTATGCATGTATCCTTCTATAATTGTATCACAGTTTAGATTACCATTTCCTATCCTGCAAAGATCGTCAAATAGTGTCGTCTAGTTTTCAACTTTCATTTTGTGCTTGTTGATTTAAAACAATTTGTTTTGTGATTATGTTGGTTATTACGTGAGTATTATATGTATATTAAAAACTAGCTAATGCCCGCGACTTCGTTCGACCAATGGATACTATAATATCTTGGCAGTCCCTTGCTCGGTTATATCCCTCGGGAACCGTACATTTTCCGGACTAAAAAGTAGCCTATCTTTTAATCTAGATTATATTCTATAGCTGTGCCAAATTTCATCCAGATCTGTTCGGTAGTTTTTGTGTGATGCGCGTTCAAACATACAGACAGACAAAATTTTTAAAAACAATCGTTTTGGCTTCTATAGATCCTGTAAAGAGCCCCTATAAATGTTTTTTTCTTAAATACATGTACAGACATAGCGAAGTTACAATTTTATTATCTGTATAGATGTTTGTCTTTTATTCGCGTCACACGGAGTGAAGGATTTAACGTTATTGTTGGTTTATATGGCGCTGTCCGTCTGTCTGTTTGTTCTTCTGTCACTAGACTGTATCTCATGAACCGTGATAAATATACAGTTGAAATTATCACAAATGATGTATTTCTGTTGCCGCTACAACAAATACTTATAAAAACAAAATCATTTTACATATAAGAAGACCCTTTTACTAAAACGTGAATTCTTTGCAATTTTTTGGTATAATGGTACGGAACCTTTGGTTCACGAGTCCCACTTACTTAGCCGGTTTTAAATTACATTTAGTAGTTTTTGCGTGATAGGCGTACAAACTCACAGACAGACAGACAAGTAGTCAAAAAAATATTGTTTTGGCTTGTATAGGTCCCTCAAAGGACGGCAACGCTGATGTGACCCTCCGGGTGTTGCAGGTGTCTATGGGCGTCGGTGATTACTTAACGTGACCCTTCTGCTCGTCTGCCTTCCTTTTTCATAAAAACAAAATTTTATATCTCCTCAACCATTTCTTTTCTTTATAATATCTTCAATTAACAGATAATGCTCGTCTGCAGTTTAATTATTTGTATAGATTAGTATAGTGGTGAATCCTTGTCGTGTCTCCAGGCGTACCAGGACAGGATAAAGGAGGAGGAGCAGAAGGAAGCGGAGACGGCCCGCTTGGAGGAGATCCTCAGCATGTGCGCCGAGTACGAGCGGCAGGTAGCGGCCGGTGAGTCAACGCTGGGTGAAATATAAAAACCGGCCAAGTGCGAGTCGGACTCGACGACGACAAAAATTCACGTTTGTTGTATGGGAGGCCCCCTTAAATATTTAATTATTAAGTCGTTCAATTATTAATTGGTACGGAACCCTTCGAGCGCGACTCCAGCTAGCACTTGACCGGTGTTTCTTCATGACCTGACCGGGGATCGAACCCGGCAATTTTGAGTAGCGGTCAGATACCACGGAGACCGACTTGACAATGATGAATTCGGCAGGCGCCCCGCTGACGCCGCCGGAGAGGCGGCCGCACAACAAGATCATCACCAACGGCTCGCTGCCGCGCGCGCACCGCCTCGTGCAGACCAGCGACGGCTACTACAAGTCAGTGCTGCACTAATCAAAATATTTATCCAGAAATTAGACCTTAACAGGCACTTTTTTATGTAAGAGGGAGACAAACGAGCAGGTGGGCCACGTGATGTTAAGTGATCACCGCCGCCCATAGACAACTGCAAACCCGCGGGGTCACAAAAGCGTTGCCGGCCTTTAAAAAGCCCCCGTCCATGTAAATATAGTTAAAATGTTTTATTTATTGCCTTTAAAATCTTCCGTTTCGTAATGTTTAATACATAAACATAATATTTTTTGTACTTAGTACTACTATAATAACATACTATAGCAACATTTGTGTATTTTTGTATGATGGCAACTGGTGCACGGCCTCTTCTTGACTGCCATCTTAATGAGAGAAACATCTCTGTTAACTTTTAAATGTTTAAATTAAAATTTTGCTTTCTATCAAATCAATTTGGTTTAATTATCTAACACGTAAGAGAAAGGCGTTGTACAATACAAAGTATTTCTCTTAAGGAGCCGGAGAAGCGACAACAAGCTACGCTTTTGAGTATTTCCGCTTCGTTCGATGAGTGCGACAACTTAAGAACCGCTCTCGAAAATAAGTCTAGATTTAAAGATAGAAAAATATACCTACACAATTAGCTCGTTACCGTACCCTCTTATTATTTTCAGATTTGATACTAGTCACAACCGAAACAGTTCACTCAGCAAATCTCTCCCGATACAAAGAAATCTCTCGAGCTACGAGAATTTCGAGCCCCAATCCCCACAAGACCAGCCCACGCCCGAAGTGACCATTCGACACCAAAGCAACTACGAGAACGTCGGCCGGATGGACGAAATAGGCATTCCCGTCTTCGATTCACCCATGAAAGAGTTATCTAGTCCAATTATGATAAGAAAAATGCACAACCAAAGCAACGATCGATCAGTGACCTCCCCAGTAGGCAGTCCATACGAAAACATGTACTATAGAAATAACTACGGCCTCAAACCTAAATCTCCCAACACTCAAAGCCCTAGGACTAGAATTAAAACTACGTTCGCTCATAAGAATCTACCGTCGCCTCAGTATTTCATATTCCCGACGCCTCCGCCTAAAGATAACGATAGCAAACCTGATTTTAATAAAGAAAGTCCAAATAATAATAATAATGATGATTCGAAAACTAAATTTGGTGGTATAGAGAAACAACTGAGTTTAGAAGAAGAAATACCAATGATAGACGACGCTGATGTCACTAACGACATAGAGTTTAGATATTCTAAAATAATAGACAAACAAGAAGATGACTCGCCGAAACCACAACCTAGTCCGGTTGAAGATGAAACCGTTAATAATCTAACTAAAAACCAGAGCTTTGATGACGTTAAAAAAGAATTGATGGCTGACATACCAGAGTTGGAAGAGTTCGAAAATGATTTGAAACAAAACAAGCAACACAAATTTATGAAACACATCACCGAGGAAATAAAAACCATAGACGTTGAAGCAGATTCTATTGAAAGTACGGTTTTAGATGACAATGTTGATGAGTTGAAGAGTAAATATGATAGTTTGAAAGACGAACGGAAGAAATTGGTAGCTGAAATTCATGAAATTAAATGTAAAATGTCTGAGATCAGGACACAAGAAGATGATATACTTAGAGAGGTGAGTTATTACATATATCGATTTCGTTATACCGTGGAAATTTTACATTAACCCATCTTATCCAGCACCCTGACACTTGTAATTTCTGAAATTTCTTGATGATTAAGTGTTTTTCGCGTTTATATATGTATATAGATTATTGTTCTTATGATAGTTGGAGTAATAGATTTACTAATTATTTCAGTATTATTAATTTTACTCACTAATACAATCAGTAAGATTTTTATTTTTGTTTCTTTTTTACGACCATAATATATTTCATTTATATACAAACGTTAATGGTCTCTACAAATAACCTGACCAAATTGTAGAGATACTCTGATACATGATAACACTGCTAATTTTAAATGAATAAATATAATTAATTTCAATATTATTTCACAGCTTGAAATGGAAAAGGCACTGATCAAAGGCGAATATGATTCAGAAATAGCTATTTTGAACATCGAGCAGAAGAAAAGAGTAGAGTTAACGGAGAAAGCGAAGAAGATTGAAGAAGAGATCAGGCAATTGAAAGAGAAGCAGGAGGCGAGACTGAACGAGATGCGAGATAGAGTTGAAGTCGCTGCTGCTAAAGTTGAGAGGTGGGTTACAATATTTTAGTAAATATATTTTTAAATTTTATTATATTACTAGAGGCCACCCGCGACTTCGTCCGCGTGGAAACCCTATAAAATTCAATTAGGAATCAATCCCGCGGGAACTCCGGGATGAAAAATAGTCTATATGTTATTCTGGGTCTTCAGCTACCTACATACCAAATTTCATCGTAATCGGTTCAGTAGTGACCTACTCACAAACTTTCGCATATAATATAATAAATATTTAAAACGCATGTGTCGCCATCTATTGACACGTTTCTAAAACCATTATCAAAATAATCTAACGTAATGCTATTTAACTTACAACCCTTATTTCACCCCTATGAGAATGCAATTTTCAAAATCCAATTATTCCAATATTAT
>JADGIL010028419.1:0-13997 GCA_020352625.1 Cactoblastis cactorum | reverse complement strand
AACTATCATGTCCACAATCCACATACATATTTATATGTATAATGTTAAAAACTCATTATTTTGTGCTTGCGACTATATATCTATATATTTTCACTCTAGGTAGTGATGATTTTTTTTATGACAGAGGGAGGCAAACGAGCAGGCGGGTCACGTGATGTTAAGTAATCACCGCCGCCCATAGACACCTGCAATACCCGAGGGGTCACAGGAACGTTGCCGGCTTTTGATGATACTTCAATCCTGAGTATAAAATTAATTTAACATACTTTTAATTGCATTTACATTTTAATAATATTTAGCATACTTATCTACCAATGTGTTACTATTAATGAAAATATTAGCATAGGTATAAATTGTTACTCTTGCATCACACAAAATAAGTGTACCGATATCGCATAGTGGAGAATATCGATACCGTCATATTCGACTATTACACGGTGAAAGTTGAACATTATAGATTTAGTGTGTCGAATCACACGATCGCATAAACTGTGAAGACACGCGCTGTAACTGTTGGCAACAAAATATTTCCAAGTATTTTCAACAATGTATTTTCCTACGCTATCCCACTCAATACATGATCAGTGCAGCATGCATCCCTGTTTTAAAAGGTTATGGCTAATTTTTCCTCCCCCGGTCAACCCTCCTTGGGAAAACTTTCTTAACACTGGACAGAAGTGCGTTTATTATTCCCTTAGTGGATTTCTACAACATCTAATAGGAAGACACGGGTGGAGAGGCCCAAATACTATTAGATTTAATTTTTATGTTTTTAATTAAAAATTACATACCTACCTGCGTAAATAGTAAGAGTAGTAGTTAAAGTAAAAACAACCTAAACATCAATTCACTTTCCTTGCGAACAGAAACGTTACTAAAAAAATAATTATTATATATGTACTATAATTATGTGTGTATACATAAGTGCTAAAATACTCATATATATATATATATAAACAGATGTGAACAGATATTACTCGGTTTCATAATTTACGCAATAGCATTTCTATACAAAGTTACGTATGTATTTCAAACAAGTTACACCCATGATGAATTTATCTTTTTGTCAAATATTATACGGATACATCCTAATTGCTTATAAAAAAAATAGTCATGGTTCAAATGGTCCCGTAGCCAAAGAGCAAGAATGAAATAGTTTCGTCATGTTATTTAAATATGGTGCAACTTTTTAGGTGGAACACTACCTACTAACTGATTGAGTAAATGAGATCGACATCAAAAATTTAAAAGTATAGAGATACAGATACAGTATCACGTCTTAATTCCTTGCGGGGTTGATAGAGCCAAGAGTGTGAAACTTTGCTACGCTTAACAGAATAGTGGGCTTATTGGTAGAATGGAGAATTAGATATATTAGACTGATTGCTATCCCACCATGCATTAGGAGAATATCCTGTTTTTATTCCTGTCGCCCAGGATCCGCTTCCTAAATTCGATAATGTTACAAAGGTGTTTTTGAGATATGCCTCTTTGAGCAATAGTCGTCGTACGCTCAATTTTGTTCTATATCTCATGGTATAGGCGGAGCCTGGCCGCAAAACATATATCAATCGTGTTTGTTCATCAAGTAGATATTGCAGCATAAGTTGTCATTTGGGGGCCAACTCGTCATACTCATCGTGCTATTCCCTTTATACAGGAACATATCTCTTAGGTATGTATATTACCAAGCTAATAATAAATAGCAATTTATAAATTTCCTTATAGCTAATACATTTATTTCAATAGGCGTAAACAAGCAAAACCGCAGCTACTAAAACTAATGATCAGTCTTGACCTTAGATTATATATTCATGGATAAGCCTTACATGCGCGTTTTCCGTCCGAAAAAGGTATAAGATCTTATATCTAACTCGTTCATAAAAACTATTTCCTTAAAAAATTCGTTTTGTGCGTTGTTAACTCGTGTAAAAAAAAAACAAACACAGCTAATCACCAATATGATGGAATAACCTTTAATTTAAAAGTATTTTTTTTTAATTTATTTATCTTTATTTCTATTTAAATTTAATTTAAAAACTTCGAGATATCGTTTTACATTGATCACATAGAAAATAATCGTGTCATACTTATTTCCGATTTTGCCACGAGACTATGAACATTTTCATATAACTACAATTTTGTGTTTTTGCGATAATCGCCCATAATTCTTTAGAATTCGTTAGAGTTTATTCTCGTTATAATTTTGTATTCTTTTCAACTGTTTTATGATAAAATTGTGACCCTCATAAAAGTTTTACGACTTTTGCGTGATGTGACTATATTGTTTACTATCACTGTTGTCGATAAAAATTTGCATAGTGGTATGGAGCCACTACTAGTAGTGGTATGGACCTACTAATTGTAGTGGTGTGGAGCCAGCTACAGGCTTCTTTTTAGCCTGTAGCACGAATAGGCCAGCTCATCCGGGGAAGTGCCACCCTCCCACAGAAGACTGAATGGCGGTTATCAGCTCCGTCTGGTGAGTGGAAGAACCGGAGGTCCAACTTCTCTGCCCTCCCCAAATTCAACGCTTCTGTGACCCCTTGGATGTTGCAGGTGTCTATGGGCGGCGGTGATCACTTAACATCTCGTGACCCACCTGCTCGTTTGCCTCCCTCTGACTTAAAAAGAAATAAAAAAAATAAAAAAAAATGTGATTATTTATTATATTTAATTATATATTTACAGAGGACACCACATGTACGACTGAGAAGGGTGAAGCTGGCGAGTGCGTCCGTTATTACCTATGCAATGTCCAGAACAACACCGTCATTACTGACGGAGTCGGCATCATCGACATACGGTAAATATTTATTTACTAGCAGTTTCCCGCGGCTACGCTCGCATCCTATAATTACTCCCCCCGCCCTCCTCCTGATCCCGTGGGAATTTTGCACAATCCCGTCTTAGCAGGAAACGTTAAACGAACGTAAACGTAGGAACGGAATGTAGAAACGTTTACGTCCTAAAAGGAACGTTTCTCCCACTCAGTTAAATTTATATAAACATAATAAGTGTAATAATCTGTTTTTCATAATAGTATAACGATTGCACCAAATCATGCACTATAATTGTTGTTCGAATAACTGTTAATATTGCATGTTTACTTGTCAAACTTTTTCTTATTTACTTATTTTATTGTTCTAAGCATGTACTTTTTTTGTTGTTGGTTCCACGAGAACATCTGCCGACAAACTGTTTTACAGTTTGGCAGGATAGATAATATGTTTATTGTACTGTTTTACATGAATAAATAAATTTAAAAAAAATGAATGAACTGAAATACAGGCATTGCCTAGTTTGGGCACCAGTCTCCCACGCCTGTTATAACAATTTATAAAATGTGTCCCTTACTGGTTATACTATATAAGTATAACAATTATTTTTATTTTCCTTAAGCTTACAGTAATTTAAGAACAACCATTGTAAAAATTGTTATTCTCTGGGAGAAACAAATATATATATTTTTTAATTTCCGTGCAATTTGCAGTCTCCGTGACGGTCCCTGTCCGTCGTACCTGGACGCCTGTTGCTTGGTTGACGACAAGAGACCGCCAGAAGATCCTATCACACCTAAACCTCCTAAACCTGAAGAGGTACGTATATATTTTTAGAGAAAATATCACGATGGGAGATTTTCGTCACTTTTCTATGCGTTATTTTTGATAAATATTCCGCTGCCACGTGTTTGTTACGCAAACAAAAGCAAGATTCCGGTCCACCTGATAGATAGTGGTTACTGCAGCCTATTGACGCCTGAAATATCAGTGTGATAGATAGCAAAGAAATCTTGCGAGTCGTTTAAAAAAATGGTTTGTCAATTTTTTTTTAATCAATTTGTGTGATTTATCCCTAGGGATCCTAGGGATCAATTGTGAGTGTGAACACAAATTGAGTTAGCCCCAAACTAAGTTCGAGACTTGTATTATGGGATACAAGCTCAACAACACTATATTTTATAATAATTACATAATAGATAAACATACAATACTCAGGCCAATCAGAAAAATACCATTTTCCATCATTCTGATCAGAATTAGAATCTTTTGTTTAAAAGGGTATGGACTTTACCACTAAGCTAACGAGGCCGTCGAAAGTGTACTACTTACTTAATATTATAATTGCGAAAGTTTGTGAAGATGTATGTACCTATATTTGTTATTATTTTACGCAAAAGCTATTGGATAGATTTGGATGTAACTTTGCAGTTGCTTGCGTAGATTTACTTTCATATAAACGTTTATAACGGTGAAAGGTCACCCCCTTCGGGTTAGAATTTTCAAAAATCCTCTCATGGTGCTCCCCTACACTCTCCAAATAACTTCGGCAATGCGTTATCGTTCAGTCACTCACTAACAGCAACGGAAAAGTTTTATATAATATATAGATATATACATCAGAATGACATAAAGACTTCAGAACAAACTTCACGCGAACAAAGCCGCGGGTAAATGTTAGTAAGTTATAAAAAGATGTAACGTTTTTTTAAACAAATTCTGTGTTCTACGACATAATTAGTATTAACAGACTGACTACTAATACCTATATTACTTGTATGGGTCACCCACCTTAAGGTCAGACACTTACATCACCAAGACATTGAGGAAAATAAACACGATTATTTGCAAATATTATTTCTTTATAATTAACATAGGCGGATAACATACCTGTCCGCTAGTTGGGTGGTTCCGGGTTCGATTCCAGAACAAGTCAAGATGGAAAATGATCTTTGTCTGATTGGCTTTGTTTCTTTGTGGCTTTGGGTCTTGGATGTGTTTGAAAGTAAAATTGAATAATAAAATGTTTTATTAAAAATGTAATAACCCTCCTTCTGCCGCAGTCGGGTAAAAATAGGTTCTATCGCTTTTGTTCCAAAGCGCAAATAGAGAAGTGACAGAATATTATGTACATATAATAATATAAACTATCTTAAACAATCTCTTCACATAACACAAATTTCAAATTTACATTTGAACCATGTGTAATTTTTCCCTATATATTTATTTATTTCGACTTTTTGGGGTTATAAGATTTACTTATATCGTTTAAAAGGAATCGTTTTCTCAAATCATTTAATTTTTATGACCAAATCGTTAGAATTCCATCGCCAATCCAACCAAAACTGGCATACAAACAGGTTTGAAGTGTGAAATACTTTTTGGTTTGTGGTTTGTGAAACCTGTCATGATCATCGGTTATATTAGAGCGATATTCAAGACTAACGGGACCGTAGAACTACACATATCGACTTGTGATATAGTTTTATGAACGGGATCATACGTCCCACTTTGAACACGCTCTCTGTCCCGATGTTCCCAACGAGAACAAAAATAATTAAATACATTTATACAGGGACAAATCTCAGTGCTATTTGGTAGGCAGAGACTACATTCTTCCACTAGGTACTACGGTCCTTACTTACTTCCTTCGCTTTCGCATTAATCAATTTTTTATGTAGGCTCGTCGAATTTAAAACTTGTTGATAAACTTTATCTTGCTTCTCAATCAAGAGGTCCCGGTCAGGTCATAATGAAAATGTACGTTTTCTGAATGACCTTGGTCTTCAATGTTTATCTACATATATAACATATGTATTCATTTTAAAATATACATAGAATCGTCAAGTTAATATCTCATAATACAAGTCTCGAACTTAGTTGGAGGCGAACTCAATTTGTACGATTTGCCCATATACATACATATTTAATATTAATATTCAGGTTTTAAAAGAAGCATTAAATTATAAACATAAAGAAAGATTTACTTATTTACAGGTGCGAGTAGGCTGCGGCTGGAGGAACCCTAATGGTGTAGGGTTCCGTACCAAAGGGGACGTCGATGGCGAGGCTAAGTTCGGGGAATTCCCATGGATGGTTGCCATCTTGAAGTGAGTCTACAGCGTCGAAGTACGATAAGCAACTAGACTTAAATCCTGCTTAAAAGTGTGCTCGGCAAAACACTGCTCATAAAGCTTCAACTAGTCTCGTTAGTTTGACATGGTTTCTAGTATGGAAATGCTACTTTGTCGAAATAATCATAGTAGTTCTTACTTGTATTTCGTAATCTTTATTGAAGTGAGGAAGATTTGTGTTTGATTTCGTTTGGAACTATGAACCCTAGTTCCTTAGTAGTTATCCTAGTAGTTTTTGATCGAAGTTTTCTGCACATACTTATTGCAAAAGTTTATCAGATGCAAAAAAGGGAATGTTCTTATACGCAAGGCTATCAACCATCATAAAAACTAATATTATTAAGGGTTAAAGTTTGTAACTTTGATTGATTGTTTGTCTGTTTGTTTGTGTACTGAACTGATCGTGAAAATTCTTTATTTAATATAAAACTACACTAGTCTTTATTTTCATAGAAAAAACTACACTATTCAGGAGTGCTATAGACTATATTTTAACGCCCTACTAAGTGGGCACGCATCGGCTGGTGTTCTATATATGTATTTGTATCTCCATTCCACCAACAATCCTACTACTCTGCTAATCCTTTACGTCCCCCAATTCTTAAGCTCTGCTAACCCCATAAGAGATA
This sequence comes from Cactoblastis cactorum, assembly GCA_020352625.1. Classification (NCBI taxonomy): domain Eukaryota; kingdom Metazoa; phylum Arthropoda; class Insecta; order Lepidoptera; family Pyralidae; genus Cactoblastis; species Cactoblastis cactorum. Next base: position 7,454 of record JADGIL010028419.1, on the reverse strand, counting down.
AATATATGACCTTATCTTTCCAGAATCGAACCCGTAAACGACCAGCAACCAGACGGTCAGAAGTTGAACGTGTACGTTGGGGGCGGTTCCTTGATCCACCCGTCAGTAGTTCTGACCGCTGCTCACTACGTCGCCTCGGCGGATAGACTGCGCGTGCGCGCAGGGGAATGGGACACACAAACCACTAAAGAGATCTACCCTTACCAAGACCGAGATGTGATCAAAGTTGAGACACACAAGGACTTTAATAAAGGTAATTAGGCACTAGATCTATACTGATATTATAAAGCGGAATAGTTTGATTGAACTCGCTAATCTCAGGAACTACTGGTCTAATTTGAAGAATTTTTTTATCGAGGAAGGCTGGGCTATTTTTTATCCTATTATTCCCACGGGAATAGGAGCAATGCGGGAGAGACCTGTCCTTTCCCAATGAAATAAGAAAGTCCGCGGTGTGACCCCTTTTTATGGTTACCGAACCAGAAATGGTACAGCTGGACATTTTTAATGAGACTTGTTTTTTAATTTGATTTACTCCTATTTTTTCGTTGGGTAAATATCATGGATACCCTCCGCCCGGGTCCGATCCGGCCTCGCATTCACCGCTTCCCCTACTGACTTCGTCCCGCCGAAGGTTCCTAACCTTAATTGGCTCCAACCACAAAGTAAACCAGATTTTTGTAACGCTTATATCCTTTTGTGTTTCAGGCAACCTGTTTTACGATATAGCAGTGCTATTTCTCTCTAAGCCTATGGAGCTAGCGCCAAATGTTGGATTAGCGTGCCTACCGCCCGCGAGAGAACGTGCGCCGGCCGGAGCGCAATGCCTCGCTTCTGGTTGGGGCAGAGACAAGTTCGGCAAAGACGGCCGATACCAGGTCATACTCAAGAAGGTGAGATAGAAAAATATTTATCTGGCGCATGATCTACTTTCATCTTATCTTTCCTTTCCTACTAATATTATAAATGCGAAAGTTTGTGAGGATGTATGTATGTATTGATGGATGTATGTTTGTTGTTACTCTTTCACGAAAAATCTATTGTACGGATTTGGATAAAACTTTAACAGTATTATACTTACATAATACATTAGAATTTACATACTAATATTCTACAATTTGTAATGACTTTATGTAATTTTGGTCGTAACGTAATATAACGATACATGTCAATTAGGTCGGAATAAAATCTACCCTCTGAAAGCTATCTTGTCGTACGTTGCCTAAACCATTGGAGTTACACAAAGAAGACGTATCTGTAGGACTTTTTGACTTGAATAGTTCTAAGAGGCAGACCAAATTCCGCGCGAACGTGTTTATTAGTTTTGTATGAGATTTAACTCTGTAAATTTAAATTATTTTCAGATTGAATTGCCAGTAGTAGATCGCAATACTTGCCAAGATCAACTCCGTAAGACGCGACTCGGGCGCCATTTTATGTTGCACAGCTCCTTCATGTGCGCCGGCGGCGTCCCCGGCAAGGACACGTGTAAAGGAGACGGAGGATCGCCTTTAGTGTGCCCTATTGAGGTATGATTGTGTCTTATTATAGTCAATTGTTTTAGCAAAAAAATCATAAATGAGTTATGTTTTTCAGCTAACATTATTGACTCGTCCAGTGGTGGGTTTAAAATTAAAGAAATAAAATCTACAATGCTGATTAATGAGTATAAAACAGATAGTTAAAAAATAGACTACAATAAATAAATATTAGGGAAAAATCACACAAATTGAGTTAGCCACAAACTAAGTTCCAGACTAGTATTATGGGATAGATAATACTTACCTCAACGATACTAAATTTTATTCTAAATACCTAAACATCCAAGACCCAGACCAATCGGAAAATACCATCAATTTTCATCATGACCGTCAATCGAACCCGAGACCTCTTGGTTAAAGGGCAAGGATTTTACCACTGCACTAACGAGGTTGTTTACAATAAAACATCTAACAGTAAGAAGTAATAGTATAATAACTTTGACCCAGGAACTGTTCTCTTATAGATGCAACGGCTTGACACTCCAATCTGTATATCTATTAAACCGACTTCAAAAAAAGGAGGTTCTCAGTTGACCTGTATGTATGTAAACATATATGTCCTGTATGTTTGTCAGCGATTATCTCGCGTTTGGCTGAACCGATTTTGATTTTGTTTGCAGAAGAATGTTTATTTTACTTAGGAGACGGTTTTAGTACCCATATTTGAGTCCAGTTCAGAAAATATAGATTTATTAAAGGCCATATTAATCCACGATGCAAAAAGATGTTTTAAGTTTAACGTGTGTATACTTATGTGTTGTATGTCATTCTGTCTGTGGCGTCATAGCTCCCAAACGGGTGAACCGATTTGGATAATTCTGTTTTTGTAGAAAGGTGACTTAATCGAGTGTTCTTAGCTATGTTTTTAACCTCCGACGCAAAAAAAAGAGGGGTGTTATATGTGTTTTGTTATATTGTGTCAGGAGGTTTTTAAATTTAATTACTTAATAAAAGAAATTATTGTCAATTTCAGTACGAGACGGACCGCTACTCCCAAGCCGGCATTGTGGCGTGGGGCATCGGATGCGGGGAGGACGGCACTCCAGGGGTGTACGTGGACGTGGCGAACCTCCGCGACTGGATTGACGACAAGGTGGCCGGCCAGGGCTACGACCCTAAAGTGTACACTTACTGAGATTAATAAACTTTTTTAGCAAAAAATATTGTTGCGTTTTGTTTATTAGAACTTTTAAGTATTTAGTTTCACTTGTCACGATGTTTTCATAATGAGCTAAAATCCATACTTATATAAAATACTAGCCGACCCGTGCCTACTTCTTTGGGTGTTAAAATATATATGGGATCAAACCCGGGACCTCTTGATCCAGTGCCAAGGATTTTACTACTGCGCCAACTGTCGTCTTAAAATAAAAGAGTTTTCAAATTATTATCTTTACACTAGCCGACCCGTGCCCACTTCGTTGGGCGTTAAAATATAGCATATAGCACTCCTCAATAGTGTAGCTTTCTGATTGTTTTAATGATCGCTTCAGTATTTTTCCGAATATTAACCCTTACAAACAAACAATCAAAGTTACAAATTTTACCCCTTAATAATATTAGTATAGATAACCGAGCATAATTCTGTACATGGGAGACATTAAGGAAACACAAATGTACTTATAGAAGCCAAAACAATTTGTTTTAGAATTTTTGTCTGTATGTTTGTACGCGCATTACACAAAATCTACTGGATAGAATTTTATACGGTGATCACCGTTGTATTAAAGAAGGTCTAACATAAAATATAGCGTTGGTTTCATCTTAATACGCCGCTTAGAACCCGTGATATTGACAATAGTAGTTACGTGTGGACGACGTCGCGGGCATATGCTAGTCAATACTAATTTCCACATATTAGTATAAAAATTGGTGGCAAATTAAACTAAATCTAAGCTCAAATATGATGTGTGTATATTTGTCTATCACTTGAGCTCCGAAACGGCTTGAGGTCAAGTGCAGAACTGTGTTGAATAATTATTGATTTTATTATTTAGATTGCCACCATTCACTTCCAATCAGTAAATACTTAAATATCTTCATACAAAAATAAATCAATCATAAATAAACGTTTATTAGGGTTCCATACCCAAAGGGTAAAACGGGAACTCTATTACCAAGACTTGGTGATAGCTAGTCATTTGAAATTTTCAAAGATGATGTACCTACTTCAGTTGCTGTTTTAAAAACAAATATTTAAAAAAAATTGAGGCCGGCTCCCATTCAACAACAGTGATTTTGCCCTCGTTTTTCATAGATTAGTACGGAACCATTCGAGCGCGTGTCCAACTCACACTCGGTCGGTTTTTATTATTGGACAAAATAAATTACTAGCCTATTTATGTTTAAAAACGAAGACAAAGGTTTTAAATAGACTATAACTTTTAAGTTTGAATCGTCAAATTGTGAGTTTTTATATTTTATTTAACTCAAATAAATTTTATTGACCTACCTACTTATAAATAATTTTACCACTACTTCCAAAGCGCAAGTGGAGAAGAAGTGGCGGAACAAAGACTCCTGCAGTGTTTTCTCCATAGACACATTACAAAATATCTCAAAAACTACTGAACTGGTTTAGATCAAATTTGATTGATTGATAAATGTAAAGGCAGAAAAGATGAAAATGCAATTTTTCTAATAGGCTTAGTTCTTAAAAAATTATTTATATACCTAAGTTTTTGTTACAAATATACCTAGTATCATTGAGTTAGTATCCCATAACACAAGTCTCGAACTTTCTATACGACTAAAATAATATGTGTGATTTGTTCCTATATCTATATTTATTTACAATCCTACAAATATTATAACTGCGAAAGTTTGTGAGATATATATGTATGGATGTAGATATGTATGTTTCTTACTCAGTCACGAAAAACTTTTGCATGGATTTGGATGAAACTTTACAGTACCTACATCAGAATAACACATAGGCTGCAGACCAAATTCCATGCGAGCGAAGCCGCGGGAAAAAATTAGTAACACATAGGTGCATACAGATCAAACTAATAACTATCTCATCGGTAAAAGAATATGAAAATAATGAAATTATGGCCATAAAATCCATGTTGAAACTAGTCCCACCATGTTACACTACTTAATGTGAAAGGGCCAAGGTCTCGCTGACACGACCTTTAGAGACACAAAAATTAAAATATAAATTGTATGCTTAATGAATTGCGTGTTCTAATTAACATATTATGTACCACCTGGTACCTGTTCTGTAGTGGTATAGAGCCTGCTGCTTGCTTTTTTAGCCTGCAGCATGAATGGGCCGGCTCGTCCGGGGAAGTACCACACTCTCACAGAAGGCCGACGCCTGAATGGCGGCTATCAGCCGCAATACTCCGTCCGGTGAGTGGGAGAGCCAGAGACCCAACATCTCCGCCCTCCCCAAATGGGGAGGGCGGGGGTTTTTTTATAGGCCGGCAACGCTTCTGTAACTCTGCGGGTGTTGCAGTTATCTATGGGCGGCGGTGATCACTTAACATCGCGTGACCTGCCTGCCTTTGCCTCCCTCTGACATTAAAAAAAATCCTTATGAGCCAAACAAAATGGCGGTTAACTACGGTTTTTTTTTACTTTCATAACGGAATAAATAAAAACAATAAATAAATATAGGTACGTTAGCCCCAAAGTAAGTTCGAGACAACAAATACACATATAGATACTCGTAAACAACCAAAACCCAGACCATTCAGAAAAATATCATTTTACACAGGACCTGACCGACCGGAGATCGAACCCGGGACTGAGCAGCGGACTGGAATACAGGAGTGTCTTCCTAGAAAAAATAACCGGCCAAGTGCGAGTCAAACTTTCGCACAAAGGGTTCCGAACCATTATCTACAAAAAAAGTCACATTTGATTGATTTGACAGGCTCTCATTAAATAAATCAAATATGACTGTTTTTACTTAAATATTTATTTTGTTTTTAGTATTTGTTGTTACCCTGGCAACAGTAACATAGCATCTGTGAAAATTTTAACTATAACTGTTCATGCGATACAGCCTGGTGACAGACGGACAAACAGAAAGAAGTACAGCGGAGTCTTAGAAATAAAATCCTGCTGTTTTACTCTTTAGGTACGGAACTTTAAAAACTATTGAAACTTTTGAAACTGAACCAGCAGTTCCCGAGTTTAACGTGTCCAACCAAACAAATTCAGTCGACGTTTGTACTTATCTTGCTTTCTTTAATTAAAAAGCAAAGTAGCTACTATAATTTCAAAATTAATAAAAAAAAACTATATCATTTGAGAATTACCTAAATACTATTTCTTACACATTTTTAGAGATAAAATTAATTAATTAAATAAAACATCGCCGGCATTAAAAAAACATCCAATTTAAAGAGATTTTGATATTGTTTCACTGCTCCCAGTCCTACATATATAATGTAAACATTACTAAACTCAACAAATCAGAGGTCATAGGCCGTATACCTGTTACATCTTCAAACATTTAGTGAACGTCGCGGTATCAACACGCTAAATAGTTTGTCTACATTATCTATGCCATTAAAAGAAAGTTATTTTCTAAAAAAAGTAAATAAATTCTTGTTTCTGAAATCGAAGTTGACAATTGTTTTTTTTTATTTATTTAATGTGCAATCGAAATAGGACGCGAAAGGATTAACTTTGTATATTAATAAAAAATACAATAAGTTTTTACATAAATATTTGAAAGTTTTTGATTTCAGCTTATACCGCAAATAAATAGCAAAGTTAAATAATAAATTTAATACATCAATCATTGCTAAATACGAAAAAAAAATGAAGATTGCAGTCGTCTTCCTAATGGTAAGTACATAACCCTGTTAAATTTTTAACCCTTAACCAAAAACGGAGTGGTGTTAGAAGTTTTAAGTGAGAGTTTTGTCTGTAAATTTGTACGTGAAACACGCAAAAACTACTGAATGGATTTTGATGCAGTTTTCACAGTTGTACTATAGAAAGCTTAACTTAAAATATAGCGTTAATTTCATCTTAATCCGCAGCTTGAGACCTGAGATATTGAAAATGCGCGGGAAATGTCGCAGATACATTTTTATCCCTCGCAGGGGTCTAACAGACTCGTTCATTAGATTCAAACCAAAAACTTTTTAGCTTCCTTTATCACTTTTCTATCAACATTATTACTAGGATGTAATAACATTATTAATTTAGTGTCTATTAAAAATCAGAAACAGGTTTTTATTTTCAATAAAAATATAATAACCGCTATTTAATTTACAAAAAAGAGAATGGACACAAAATATTATAGGAATTTGCATAAGTCATTTAATCGTCTGTAAAATGAGGTAAAATCCAGTATAATAAAATGGGGAGTGGGGGTAAAAGTTTGTATGTAAATCATGTCTCTTCCGCTTTCACAGCTAATTACCGCCGGACTATTCTACGCTCAAGGAAGTCGCGGGTACAAACTAATCTACTTATACATCGAAGCATTTCATATAATAAAACTGTAACAGGGCTATGTCTGTCTGTACATGAGAGATATTAGGGAAAAAATAAAGGGGAGGTCCTTTTTGGAAATATAGAAGGCAAAACAATGTTGTTAGAAATTTTTGTCTGTCTGTTTTTACGTGCATAATGCAAAAGAACTGCTGAATGAAATTTGATGCGGTTTTCATAGTAGTATCGTAGAAGGTCTAAAACCTGACATTAGTTTTATCTTGATACGCACTAAGAACCCGAGATATTGACAATAGTAGTTACGCGCTGACGTAGTCGCGCGCATAAGCCAGATATACAATCCTAGATACTAATATTATAAATGCGAAAATTTGTGAGTATGTCAGTATGGATGTTTGTTACTCTTTCACGCAAAAACTACTGAACCGATTACGCTGAAATTTGGTATGTAGGTAGCTGAAGACCCAGAATAACATATGTATAGGCTACTTT
>JADGIL010028417.1:0-18521 GCA_020352625.1 Cactoblastis cactorum | reverse complement strand
GTCTCCCTTTCACTTTTTCAGTTAATGTTGGTACAAGCGTACCTCAATAACAATTTTATTATACACTAGTTTTTACCCGTGGCTTCGCTCGCGTTAATTTCGAAGGGAAATAGAAAGAGACAAAAAGTAGCCTATCTCAATCTCCAGCCTTCAACTATCTTCACATAAAAAAATCTAACTAATCCGTTGCTCCGTTTTGACGTGAAGACGGACAAAAATCACTCTTTCCCATTTATAAAACTAGTATGAACATTTATAGATTACATATTAAGTATAACAAAAATATTTTACCTTTCCAAAAGTTCTTTCGGAGCTCCCTTGGCCATACCAAGGGCCAGTTTCGACGTAATTCACCCCATGTTCTAACGCTTTTCTTATCAGTTGTATGCCATTATTTTCTTCAAATTTACTGGAAATAAACAAAATCAAATACAGTTTAACGTCTTCAGCAATTACGGGGAAGTCGGAGCCAAGAGTTGCACTGTTTAATATTGTCTGCTTTTGTTAACTTACTGACGACCTCCGTGTTGTAATGGTTAAAGTGCCGCTACGTAGGAGGTTCCGGGTTCGATCCCCAGCTAGGTCATGATGGAAAATGATCTTTATCTGATTCACCTGGGTCTTAGAAGTCTCGAACTTACTTTGGGGCTAACTCAATCTTTAATATACTGACCCAAAAATAATTATTCTATTGCATTAATACCATGCCTAGGTACACTTTAAATGCTATCACATATACTAGCTCTCATACAAAAAGCCGTCAATTTACCCGTAAACTTCTGGGCTCATCCAGACTGCCATGTACTTATAGTATTTAATACCCTGCCCCGTTAAATGCTTGGCTTAGGCCCGCATATAAGGCGTAAACTCTCGTTTTAAGAACGAAGAAAAAAATATCTCAATATGAAAACCAAAATAGGTACTTATATAAAAAATACAAAAACAGAATAGAATAATTATTTTTGCATCGGCGACATTGAGAAAAACGAAATAAAACAATGCTAAATAAAATAAATATAAATATGCTAAATAATTTATAGTTCACAAAAGTGATGTAAGAATTACGCAATTCTTATCTTTGCGAGTATATAATTTATAACCGAACATAAAACTTTAGTTTTAATAATGTAGCCAGTGTTAAAATAATATAGAATAAAAATGTGAAATATTTTGCATAATAATTTATTTTAAATCGGACTAGTACTTAATTAGCAACAAAATCTTTAGCTTCATAATATTAATATATAGATAATATAACATCTTTATCTCCTACGGGGTCAATAGAGCCGAAAATTGCGAGATTCGAAGGCCATGCTTAGCTATATGATGTAAAATTGAAATTCATCAGATATATGTAACTCTAGTGACAGGTCAGCCACCATTCATCATTTTTTAGAAGAATCCGTGTTTAAAGCATTTTCCCTTGTTCGATTTTTACAATCAGCATGGGCAGAGAAGCAGCTGGCAGTTTTATGTTTGCTACATTGGTCATATTATTATTTCAATACTAGTTTTTATTGAAATAATAATAAGACCTCTGTAGCTTAATGGTTAACAAACATAATGGAACCCTACTCACGGGTCTGAATCTTTAATAATAAGTAAGAAAATTGTAAGTAGATAAACAAGTATATTGTGTAAATCAGTGTTTCCCAAAGTGGGTGATAACACCCCCTTGTGGGTGCTGCAGGCTTAAAGGGTAGGCAATGGTTAGTCGTAAGGCAGTAAGAGACCCAGAAAAAAATTGGGGCCTTTTGTAGAATAGTAGTTTTTAAGCAGGCGAAATAATGGAGGCACTATAAAATAATTTATTCTTAAAGTGGGCAGTACACAAAATAAGTTTGGGAACCCCTGTTGTAAATAAAGATCGTAAATAGTAGATAAACCTAAACATAATAGTGTGGTTTCAACTTACGTGTAAAAGTTAGAAAATGCAGCTCCACCCAAGCTTATATGGGACACTTTCATGCCTGTGGTCCCAAGCTTATTGTACTTCATTATGGAAGCCATTTGTTTTCAATAGTTTGGGGTTACAGTTGGGTGGCCTCCTCGGATGTCACACACTGATTGGTACAAATATAGTACTGTTATCATCAGCTGTAAAATATATTGTCTATTTAAAATATGTGATAAACTGATAATTGTCATAAAGTAACACATTTCATTTTTATTACTTTGTTTTCATTTGGAAAATATGTACATGTACATACACAACTGCATAACAAGTTCACCTACATTAATTTCTATACTAATACAGTAAGGACTAATTTCGTAAGTTAATTACTGTGACCAGGTCGGTGAAGAACTCTTTGTGAATTTAGGATATATTTTACCACGTTTTTATCAGCAATTCTAGTATGCCATCCTTCACTGACACATGCTTCTCTTATTCAATTAAGATGTGCAATCTTGACAATATGGTACACCCTTTTTATTGATAGATGATAGAACATTTTTTCAGTCGCCCTAAAACAAGAGATTCTTCATGATATAACAAGGATATAACTAGGTATTATGGCCATAAAAAGGTTTTCTATTTATTCAAAATCTACAGCTCTTACAAATAATGCAATTATAAATGTAGGTAGGATAATATAACTCATACTCACGACATCAGCGAATCAGCGAACGATCAAGGCACATACAAATTTTATTTGTAAAGTGTAAACTAGGGTTTTCAGTATTGGTTTTGTTTACATAGTTCACTTCCATAATTCATTGTAAAATTACGAATTATAATCTAATTAAATATATGATATGTATAGCCAAATAATTAAGCTGTATTTCAGTATAAAATGTTATTTATATATATTAAATAGTTTCATCTTCCGTTGTTTCTCACTTTCCTGCTTTTTGTTTACAAATTCTCTGTCTACAGTTTACAAATCATATCATCAGTATTGCCAACTGCAAATTATTTTGCTAGGCTCATCAGGCTTTTTGTGTTCGATTTAATACAACTAAGATGAAAAAAATATTTATTTCCAAGTAACCTACCCTAATTACTTCAATCTTAAAAAGTTCTCATGGTTCTATAATATTGGGAATTATTAATCGTTAATATTGATGTTAAACAATGATAACCATAACCCGTTGAGTTAATAACCAGTTGAGGTAATTTTTAGGTAGGTAGTTGGGATCATTATTGTAACATTATTTGACATACCATATTTTGTCACTATTGACACTGACACAATGATTTAATATTTACAGAAGCGGTATTCGTTATACAATGGAAACTCATATCAATGAATTTAGTATTGTAACTGGATTGCGTGCTCATGCGAATCACAGTCCTAGAGAGAGATATCCCGGTTGTGAATATTTCCATCAGCTCGTCGTTTTGGGTTAACTTTAAATGGAAACCTTTACGTAGGTCAATTAGGTATAATTTGGTTTACATCATTTTGACATATGACATTCCTCCAAAACGAAAAGCGTCATTTGTTCTTCTGGTCTTGCCATAATACTTAAAAGATTATACCAATATTTAATTTGAAAATAATTCGCATAAATAAATATTTTGTGAATTGAAAATACAAGCAAATAAAGTAGTTCAGTTAAAACACAACTCAATAATTAATATAAATATACTAAATGAATAATAATTATCTAAACTAAAATATAACTAATATAATATTCAAAAGTCTTACAAATTTTTCCCGCCAGGCTCTTTGCTAAAATATTATCTCTGTTACCTATCACTTTTTTATTGGTCAAATGTTTTTAAATCCTGATATAGTTGACATTTGTCGAGCATGCCGTTCAATGTTCTTACCAACGGCGAGTACTTGCACAGACACAGCCAAATAGCTAAGTTATATATAAGCTAAAATATATATAAGCTAAAATTATACATCAGCAACTTACTCACAGTGATGACCTTGTGGCTTCTGAAGTATCGTCTACGTTCTACTGGGACTGATTGATTATCAGGGACAAAATTATTTTTGTCAATAGACTTGATATTGTACTAATAGAACTTGTTGGCATCACTATCTCATCATAATCTTTTAAAAAATATAAAATAATATGGAATAAATTAATGGAATTAGTAAGTAAGTATTAATAATAAGGAATTAATAATGTAAATTTTTTTATAATCTCTCGTCTGGTTATCTCCGTCAGACCGTGGCCAATTGTATGTACTTATAAGTAAATCTTAAAAAAGGTAGTGGGTCTATTTTGGTTAGCGTCATTTTGGTAAGTACGTTATCCTGTTGTACATACATATTACCCCCATGTTCATATCTTACTCGAATCGATGGTTTAAAAAATGTAACACTAAAATTATGTTTCTTCTTTTATAAACAAAGATCAATTACTTAGTATTTTAAGATTAACTGAATATTACCCGCGTATATTATAAATTTTATGATTACTAGTATTTTAATTGTTAGTAGATTTTTTAAATATATTCTGGTAGCACTGAATAATACAGCGAGCTTTTAATATTTATATGCTTTTGCTTCTTCATAGATTGACGGATTGCCGTACTGCAATTCTCAATTGCAAACTGCAGCGTTAGGACCTCTAACTTATTTCTCTAAATTTATTCTAAGTCTTTACTTACATTTTATAACGTTTATTTAAATTAAAATGTGGTTATTTTTCGGGATATGTGCGTAAATACTTAAAAAGTAAGTATCTGACAACAGCTTACTAAAAGGTTCAACACTTTTCCTCATGTTTACTTTAACTTCGTCGATTTATTGTAACATTGTGTTAACTTTTATATAATATTAAAATTTGATATGTTTATTTATAATTTAAATTTATAAGCATATATGTATAATTTGAAACCATAGCTGGACGAATATTATCCTCATTATTTAATAATAATTTTTTTTTAAATCTTTGAATCATAATTTATTTCAAGTCAATTTATTGTCTTGTTTTTACATTAGTATTTTAATATTATAATTGAAATCACACTTTTTATTTAAAATTTTAATATTTCGAAGTATTAATTTGTGCATATTTAACTTCCATTATATCTTTTTTTATTAATTATATATTTAAGAGATATATTTTATTCAGAACATTTTTACTTTAAGAAGTTACCAAATATTCCGTGTATTAAAAAATACTTTATAATGTTACAATATTTCTTAAATTGTTTTAGTTAACTATAAAATAAATCTCGACACATATTTAATATTTATTTATTTTTGTAGATCTCAAAATGAGGCCACGTCTGCCGCGATGCCGCATCTTCTCCTCACGGTACCTGGTCCTATTCGTCATCATAATGGGATTGGGAGCATACTGCTACTATTACAACATTGCATCAATCTCAAAGCCAAGTAAGTGATACGCATATATATTTTCAGGGCTCCAGAGATTCTTCGTCTTCATCATTAATTTCAGCTGAAGAATATCACATGACCTGCCCGCTTGTTGCACTCTCTTTCATTAAAAAAATGAGATTTCAAATGAGAAATTGTTATTTTAAATATAATGTAAAAATTTATATAATTCTGGTTAATGATGGAACATTGTTTTGTAGTTATTTATAGTTTCCTTAACATGGTATACTTCATGAGTTTCTTATCACTAAAAAACTGGATTATCTGAGAACAGGAATCAATTTTATCTTCAATTTAAATCCTGAAGTATAATCTTGTAAAAGTATGAGTAAATAGCTGTCATCAGTTTTGGGATACTATACCACTAACAGATTTTGTAAAATATTTCCATAAAAAAGGACTTAGTGCCAAGGATTTAGTGAATCCCAGAACATCCTACTTTTATTAATTTAAAAATCGTCAACTTAATTGAAAAGCAAATAAATGAAGATATTAATGGCAGATGACTATCAATTATCACGAAATTAACTAACGCTACTGTTAACTACTAAAACTTGAAAAATGTTAAGATCTTATATTTTCATGGATGTGAAAAACGTTATTGAGTGTACCTAGCAGAGAAAACATTATTTGTTATTCAAGTTAATCTACATGTTTTAGTAACTACGAAAGAAATCTTCGTTTTAAATTATATTCATAGTAACATAAAAGTCGATGGTACAAAGCTCACCAGGCTCATACTTGCGAACTTACTAGCGATTCCGAATCGCTCCTGGCCGCTAAACCCCCGCGTAACGCCCATTCCCCGCCTATTCCGCGTAACATCCACCCACTGTGTCGCCGAACTGCAAAAAGTTGTCCGCATTACTCCCAACTGTGACCCTCCCGACTGAAATAACATTGTTAAAAAAAAAGTTATTGTAAATTACGGCCGTCACGGCCCGGGGGCTATGCGGAAGAACAACATAGGTATTGATATTGGGGATCATAGTGGCAGGGTATTACGCGGAATGGGCTGGATTCTCCGAATCGTGAAATACCCGGAGTGGCACAATTGTCATATTAGTAAAAATTCACATTTTATGTCAATACGTACATATATCATGTTCCTGTCTAACTAAATCCCATCCGTCTAGTTTGCTTTTGAAGTCTCCAAAAAAATCCCTCGTGATTCCACGCCGCCGAAATTGATTAATCCATCTATTCTACTACATTCTTTCAAGTTTCAAGACTTATTTTACTAATCCACGATTCTGGAAATGGAACTTTGTCGAAATAAACATAGTAGTAGTCATTTTGACTGAAGTGAGGACGATATTTCGTTTGATTTTGTTCGGAGCTGTGAATCTCATTGTACCATTTTTGATATCTTTTGTTATGTGTATCTATATAAACTAATCTTAAACAATCAACCTATTGAAGGACTCGTTGGCGCAGTGATAAAGTCTTTGCCTCTCAATCAAGAGGTCTCGGTTTCGAATCCCGGTCAGATCATGATGGAAAAATAGTCTTTCTGATTGGCCCTGGTTTTGGAAGTTTATCTATGTATTTATTATAAAATATATTGTTGTTGAGTTGATGGCCCATAATGTAAGTCTCGAACTTAGGGGCTAACTCAATTAACTCAAAATTATGTTCATTTGCATATAAATCGATGGCACGAAGTTTGACAGACTCATTATAGTTGGGAACTAAGTAAGTATTGGAAATTACGAGTTCAGCAAAGAATCCTCAGCAATGACAGTAAGCCGCCTCAGTAGGGCAGGGACGATACGCGATACGCGTTGAAATTTAGAAATAAATATGTATATTGGGACAAATCATTCAAATTGAGATATAATATAACGTACTTCAGTCAATAGCAAGTGGAGAAGGGAGGCGAGACAAACAAACAAATTTTTATTTATAATATTAGAAAGTTTAACTGCTAGCTTTCTTTGTATTAAACATAAATTCATTAACAACTAACTTATTATATTAAATAGTTAACTATAAAGGTTTCACGTCCGAAAAGATAATACAAGTATAGGCCTAGGCGTTAAGAAAAATACATACTCCTTTCCTCCCGCGTAGAATATATAAGTCAATCAAAGGATAACGTAAAAAGAGGATTATTAAATTGCGAATTTATCTCGTCAATAGATTATTTATCACTATTGCTGTTTCTCTGCCAGGAACACCGGCGACTAGTAGCCAGTCTGTGTGTCTTCTACGGGCTACATTTTGGGGAGAGTCATTGTGAATTACACGAATTATGGTTGTTTACTTGATTGCCTCCCTCTTACATGAAAAAAATAAAGTAAAAACACGAGTTAATTCCACCTACGCCATTTCGTCGTCGGACAACGCGGCATGGGCAGTTTCCATCCATATGTGTGTATTCTCACCGTGCTGCCCGTTTTGCTTTTTCATTTATTTTACGAATTGCGAAATGGAATTCCCTCTACGTGTTCCCGTCTACATTAAATATAGGGATTTTCAAGGCAAGAGTTAATAGGCATTACTTGAGGTTGCTTGCCTTAGACTTCATCTCTATCTTTTTAAGTATGATCTCTAAATCCTGCAGCCATTGGTTCTGTGTACCCCTTAAACAAAAGAATTAAGCAAGATTGTTGGTTAACTGTCTCTATGCTAGTAGTATTTACACGATGTTACATATCTCACGCCGAGTGGGATATATGGGAGTGGGATAAAATAAGTATCATTAACAAATATTTTTTTAGTTGATTCACTTTCATTATAGTCATTATACATATATATCAAATGCAAGACATAGCGAGATCAATAGTTATTCAAAATATTACAGATTTCGTGTACTGTTTTTATAACTTCATCATAAAGGTAGTAATAACAATTAATAAAAGAAAATATAGATCCAGATACAGTATCAGGTAGGTGTAAGGATTAAGGAGAAGATAGAGCCAAAAGTCGTGGTGCTCGCTGGTTACTCTTAGCAAAATGTTTGACTTATTTGTGGAATGGTTATTCAGATGTAGCGACAGTTAGCTAGTCCATCGCCTACTAGAGTGATTCTCTGTTTTTCCGCTTTTTCACAATTATTTTTTATAATCTCCGCAGGAAGAGAAGAAACAGTTAGAATATACTGCATATTTTTTAGAATTTAAAAATAAATTAGTTATATATCTTCACTATTAATTAAATCATAATGAGCTATCGATTGAAAAAACCCCGATAAAAATACTACGAAATTACTATAAAATTTACAATAGTTACCGTAACATAGTGGCATATGTTAGAATAGATTTGAGATTATTGCATACATTATATTTTTATGACCTTCCGCAAGCCGGAATGGGTCGCCGCGATCTACCGACCCGTCAAACCGGTTTCCTGACATATAGGATGCGGGCGGCGCCGGCGTCAGCGCTGTGACTTCGCGATCGCAAATTGGTACGAGTACAATGGTTACGTTCGAGTGCTCTGTGACTCATTTTAATACAGGGTTGCCAGATTACAAACGTTTTCCATGAGATTTGAGTTGTTTTTAACCGATATGATACGATATAGTATCACGTCTTCACCTCTTACGGGTAGACAGAGCCATGAGAATTCAAAGGCCACGCTTAGCAGAATGGTGGGGTTTACAGGTGGAATGAGAATTCAGATATAGCGACAGGTTGCTAGGAAATCGTGGATGATGAGATGACTGACTCTCTTTTTCTATGACCTTTCTTTTGATTGACTTCTACAGTCTTCACGGAAAGATAAGCAGCTAGCACATTCTACGTCACTAGTATTCCGATCTTGGACATTCAGAATAGATTCGCCATCATTGGCATACATTAACCTAATGCTGCGTTTTGGTCTTCGATTTTACGTCATTTCCTATGGACTGTTGGAGAAGTTTCATCTGCAAAGCAGATTGAAATCAGGTACTGAAAGTATTCTGTGTATGAGAAATACTATGTCGGAAACATTAAGGTAGAAGAAGACAAGACTCCGTTTCTGTATTTTGCTGTGCGTTATATCAATAGATTACAATTTTGTATATTTTATATGCATTATAACGATGTTAAGCATAACTTTTGTACAGCCATTAAAAGCGTTCTTAAAGTTCGCATAACACACTAACTTCTCGTCTAACTAATGGGTTCGCATTAGGTCTGTAAGCCGTTTAGTGCTTCTTCATTTTACACGTCCTGTCTGGTGAACATTGCACAGCGAATGATGTCTGAATCTATTCTTGTCGAGTTAATTCAGTAAAAGCCAGGGCGCCTTGGCGGTTGGGCGAGTGAATTTTCCATGTTTTACCGAGCGAGTATGTGCAAGCGACAGAATTCTTTTTTCAAATTTAAATAAGCATTTGTGACGACCATTTTGAATTTACATTAACTCAAATGAAAATGAACTGTCTTATACTTGCGTTATTATAAAAAGTTCTAATTAAACTTTTGTATATTCCAAACTTCATTTTGTCGAACACTGGGAAGTGCCTCAATTTTGACTTGCTTCACTAATACATACAATTTTAAATAAGAGCTTCTGAAAAATAAACTTGTGTCTAGAAAGACCTTTAACCTGTACTCTAACATTATGTAGAGTTTGAGGCAAAGAGGAACGTTTAGAAACAATATTAAACCATCGTTTAAAATTCCTTATTATTACTTGGTGGCGGGAGTTGTAATTTTTTCTTTGCTTTTGTTTGTTTTTTAATCAATATTATTATGATTGATCACATATTGACTGTGGAAAAATGATACAAATTATTTGTAAATTTCAATTAACATAGTTTTTCTCAAGGATATAGATTGAAAGTTTAAACCTTTTAATCTTTAAGCGAAGTCTTAAGGAGCACATAAGCTGGCGGGGACATTAGAAAGTCTGGTTTTACACGCATAACGCAAAAGCTACAGGATGAAATATGATCATTTGTATTGTAGATTGTCTAACTTAAAATCGGGCGTAGGTTTCGTCCTCAATCGCTACTTAGGACCCTACAATGACGACGAGAAATAAGGCACGGTTATTAGCTAGTTTTGTGATAATACATGTATGTAAACTAATAATAAACTTACAAGATAAAATGGAAAAATATATTTTTTCCATCATAAGATGAAGCGGGTTCGAACTCTGGAATCTCTTCAACTGCGACACCAAGGCCGCAAATAAATACAAGGAAGGCCATACTATAGTTTGCTACACACGGTAGTTTTCCTGCTGGGACTGTTGCATAACAAACAATAGTAATTGTCAGTTTGTGTGCAGCTCGTACGCCAAGTTTTTATTATATTTTCTCTTTCATTATGACGGCAGTAATAGGAAAAGCGCTTTAATGAAAAGCGTAATTTAGCAATTATTTTGTTCTGTTCATCACTTTGTTGAATTTATTTACACGTTTATTTAGCTATGTTTTAAACCCCCATGCAAAAAAGGTGTGTTATAAGTTTGACGTATGTGTTTCGTTATATTATTTCGGGAGCTTTTAATGTTTTCCTTGTTTCCTCGTTCTAAAAAGAAATTGTATCAAAATTGTATTTGGATAGAACTGACAGATTCTTATAAACATTGTTATTATAATAATAAATACTTATTTGATAAACAAGCAAGTAGTGATTTTATCCCACGACTGTTGCACATTGCATAAATAATAACAGATAAGAAAACCAGTTATCTGAAGGTCATTCAATAAATCGTGTCAACAATTAAACAGTTCATTCGAATACAATAAACCCATTGTGCATAAATACTTGTATGTTTTACTTGCTATTGCCCGCGGCTTCGCTCGCACATAAATGAATAAAAATGATAAATTTTTGGGTGGTGGAATAGAAAGACAAAAAATAGCCTATGTCAGTCTTCAGCCCATTGCTCCAGCCCTTCAAATATCTCCACATAAAATATCTCATCAATCAGTTGACAAAAAAATGAAATGAAAAAAATTGTTTATTTCCACCATAAAATCACAATACAATCATAATTCAATTATATCTAAGTAGGGGGTGGACTAGAGCCTAAAAACCTGTATTTCAGGACTCCAGGACACTCGCCCACGTTAATTTTGATCTCAAGGAGGAGGGTGATATTTTTGCGGTGTACTAGAAAATAAAATCTATCACGTTTTTTAGATTTAGAGTTTAAACATAGCAATTTTAATTATCCTGTTAATTTAATTTAATTATTTCTATTCAAAATTAATTTATAAAAAAATCTTACACACAGATAGAACATATGCTAACGAAGAGCTAGCTAATTAAATAAAAGTTAATTAAATAAAAGACAATCTTTGTGTATGGAACCCTAAAAATAAGTGGATAAAAAACTTCGCATGCAGATATCCGAGCTACATATGTCTGTACTTAGGAAAAATATGTACAGGAATTCTTTAAGTCTATCAAAGTACTGTTCTACATATAAAAACATGAATTATACCCTTTCCTGAATCACCAGGTGATCGGATAAACCACAAATTCCGCCGGTGAGTGCCCGAAACAAGTCCTTCCCCCTTTGCTCCAATGTGGGGGGACTGCGTCAATGGCCGGAAGCGCAAACTAACATACTAATCTGAAATAACTATACAATTACAATAAGCCTTTTGATTTCAACAATGCATAAATTACATTAGAAAATGTTAATTTATATAGGTATATATTATGCTATAATTAATAATTTAAGATACTTTTTCAAATTTTGAAAAAATATCCTGTTATAAATACAAAGAATTTAAACATGCTAAAACCATAATTTTAAAGGGTCGCGATTTTATTTTCTTTAAAGTTCATCAGTTGTACGAGTGATGTGCATATGCATTCATATCCTACCAGGCCGGCGACGTTATGGGAAAATCAGCTGTGTCATGACGGAGATTTTATATATATACATATAAGTATGCGTCCAATCTCAGAAAACTCTGCTTACGCGGTTTAGGTTTATTGCAGATAACTTCTTTATCTCGTGGCCTAGGCAAAGGCATAAATATAATTTACTTAATCATAGTGATTACTTCGTGAATACTTTATGTAATTGTACTTCTCATTGTGAGTGAAATAGACAATTGAGAAAGTTTTTTAAAACTTTCGATTAAAACTAATTATAAATGTCTTCTGAATGGAAATATCATTTTTCAGTTTTATTGTTTGAACCATGTCTAAATCAGTTCTTTAAGAATTTATTTGTAAATTTATCCTACCTTTTGTATGTAAAATACTGACCCTAAAGAGTTGCATTTCGTTGAGGATCTTTGAGTGAGGATGGATCGAAGTCGAATCTTGATTACGTTTTAGATCATTTTACAAGTTTTTATTCAACTTGCAATGTAACTATGTCTGTTCGGGTGGAATCTTGCAATTCAATTTTGAACCATATATCTTCAACCAATTGGACCGAAATTTTGTATACATTCTTAGTTTGGATGACAAGGTTAGCTAGTGACGTCGTTTTAAATCCAACATAGCGGTACATCCAAGATGGCGGACAAGATATGTTGTCAAATGAAAGAGCTTGCTGAGAATGATTTGAAAACCAAGTGACTTTATTCTAAAAGCTTGTTTTTCTAAAGGTTTTTTATTCTAAAATTTATTTATCAGTTATCTATATCTCACATAAGTCATTGTCGACCACAATACTAATTGAGCTTAACTACGTACGATATATCTGTGGTAACATCTACATGTATACCTGGACTAAGCTATTACAGCCCCCCATCCATCAGCCGGCAGTCAATGCCCGATGGCTGACTGACGGAATGTTGGTGCGGTATGTTATCTATACTAATATTATTAAGCGGAAGAGTTTGTTTGTTTGGTTAAACACATTAATCTCTGGAACATCATAGATTTGAAAAATTATTTCAATGTTAGATGGTCCATTTATAGAGGAAGGATATAGATTACTTGTTATCCCATAATTCCCATGAAAGATTACTAAGACTTCGCTGTCTGTCTGTAAGGCTGTATCTCGAGAACCGTGAAAGTAAGATAGTTAAAACATACAGAATTTGTAGTTCTGTCGCCGTTTCAACAACGAATACTAAAAATAAAATAATAATTACTTTTGCTTATCTATACAACAAATGTTTTCATAGATAATGGTACGGAACCCTACGTACGCGAAGTGAACTCAAAATTTATTCTTAATTTTATTCTTAATTTTTGACACACGTAAGTCAAGCTAAATAGATTGGTTTGTTCCTTAGTAAAGTCGCAAATAATTGTTGTTAGAAAATTACTATTCTTTGCATAAATTCTACAAATTTACTA
This sequence comes from Cactoblastis cactorum, assembly GCA_020352625.1. Lineage (NCBI taxonomy): Eukaryota > Metazoa > Arthropoda > Insecta > Lepidoptera > Pyralidae > Cactoblastis > Cactoblastis cactorum. Next base: position 4,996 of record JADGIL010028417.1, on the reverse strand, counting down.
GAACTCGTTTTTACTATTATTTTACGCGAGCGGCGCCGCGCAAACCAGCTAGTATTTTAATTAAGTAATATCAGTGCTCGGACAACACAACCTAAATCGATCCCGAACAGCAATTCGCTGTCGGTAATTTAATTACAACTAGTACATTGTACACAAGCGAACGTCCATTCCCTATTATTAACCAAATAGATTACAGGACAAACAACAAATTATCTAACGCAATTGCATTTATACGTGGTACACTCAAAAAGCATAAGAAATATAATTTCCTCTACGGAAATGATGTTTCATATATATTTTTATCAAATATTTTCAAAGTAATCTCTATCTCGATATAAAGTTTCATGCATCTCAACCATTTTAACATTATTTCCAGTCCGCCGCAGATACCTCTTTTACAGGTTATTCTATGCAAATTGTAAACCCAACTCTCTCTTGAAGCTGAAACGCTTTTTCCGGGAATCTAAATACCATTTTCAACTTGTTACACATTGAATACGTTCCGTTTTTCTGAAACATTATAAGTAAGCCGTTTATCGCAGCCATGATTAAAAGTTGTTACGTCATAAAATACGTTTTGAGTTATTTTTATATTTAGATAAAATAGTTGGATCTGCGTTCAGAAGCGTTATTAAATTACAATTAGTGTCGGAAGAGCTTGCAACTGAGAAACAAATCAAATTTCAAATGAAAACCAGATCCCTTTTTAGGGTACCGTACAAAAAAGGATGCCGAAGTAATGAATAAACTCCATTAAAATGTCTGTCATCTGATGTCTGTCTAACTGTCACTTGTAATCTAATAATATAATATGCAATTTTTAAAATGTGTATTTTAGTGGCAGTTTTAACGGCAAATGCGTAAAAATAAATGGTACAAATAGATTTTTCCGTGATGTTTACAGCAATTTTTATAAAGAAATAATAATATAATTTTAAAAATAATTAAGTTTCCAATTGGCAGAATTTGTAACTGGCTTCTTGGTCGTGGTCACGTATTTAATTAGTGTTAGCATGTGGGTTCCCGGCTCGCACTTCACCGAACTCGCCCAATTTATTAGTGGTAACTGCAACAGCGAATGCATTTACTAATTGAATCATTTCGCTTTGACAGTATTTTTGGAACCTTTCAATATAATATCATGTTTGAAATTGAGTTTTGTAAATGTGATACTGGGAGCTTTTACTGAGACGCTTTGACATCATAGCCTCGAGTATTTTCCACGTTGAAAAGAATTATTTTATGCTTTTATGGTTGTACCTATTCGATGACGTAAAGTAATAAGTATTCCCTCTGTGTGTCGTATTAATTAAAGTTTGTATATTTGCTGCTCTTTATACTGTCTAGGACATAATATTTCTACAAAACAGATAAACATATTAAGGACGTAAATTGGGAAAAATTATTAATCAAAAACCAGCGTCCATCTTATCGTTTGATGCTCGTTTATTTGAATATATTTGACAAAAGGTTTTTTCTTTTCTCGTTTTGAGATAAGAGTACTTCGAAATATTTTAATTTCAATACACGTTTGTTGATTTTCCTGGTACTGAACAAATCTAATTATATTTAATTAAATGCTATGAATAAATAAAACTTTCCATAACAAATAATCTTGAAGTAGATCGGATATAAATGGATTCTCGTTATTGTTTTACTTTTGGGAAATAGCTCTTTATTATCAAAAACATTTTCATTACTACTCTGTATTCAAGAGATCGTTACTATGTTAAGATTGGTTGGTATTGTTAACTGCTGAGTTTATTTGTAGAGTTTGAATTGATAAAAATTATACTTTTGCTTCGAAATTTTGCTCCTTATCGCTCAGAATAGCAGCTATGATTTTTGATTTGTTGGTTTATGTGACATATAAGCGAAAGAAAATACACTTTTCGAGGATTATACAAGGTATCTAGATCATCTTTCGCCTTGGTCTGGGAGCGAAGAGCACATTGGATGCACATACATACATATGTATATACATATAGTAAATCAAGAGAGTTAGACTCTTTTAATGGATGGATGGTATCCACCTATCACTATTCAGTTACAAAATGTCTTTCGTAGTCAACATATTTCTATCCAAACAGGCTAGGTTCTAAAACTTTTGAATCGTCAATTTTGTTAATGTTTTTTTTTTGATGTCAGAGGGAGACAAACGAGCAGGCGGGTCACGCGATCTTAAGTGATCACCGCCGCCCATTGACAACTACAACACCCGTGGGATGACAGAAGCGTTGCCGGCCTATAAAAAAGCCCTCCGGCCTATAAAAACGAAGTTGGGCCTCCGGCTCTCTGACTCACCTGACCGAGCATGGCGGCTCATAGACGCCATTCAGGCGTCGGTTTTCTGTGGGAGTGTGGTACTTCCCCGGACGAACCGGCCCATTAATGTTGCAGGCCAAAAAAAGCAAGCAGCAGGCTCCATGCCACTACTGAAATCATATTAATTTAATTAAGCAATGTTTGACGTATGTACATAAATAACTTATTTGTAAATGTTACTACCACTTCCAAAGCGCTAATAGAGAAGAATTGGCGGAACCAACTCCATTGCAGCATTTTTGTCAGAGACGTCAAGTTACAAAATATACGTATACTATGTTTAATTCGTGGATAAATTGTCATGTACACAGAGGACATTGTAGAGTCATAATTACTCACTCTTATGAGTGTGTTTTAAACTGCCTATTTATCCTAACAGTATTTATTCTTATACTGTATTTTTCGTAAAGAGGGTGACAGGGACTTTGATTAAATATTTGATTACACAAGAAATTTTTTCGTTCTTTCCTTAATAAACTCGCTATCCTGCTGAATATTTGACTTTGCTATTAGACTCTGTCTATCCCTTAAGGGACATCGTAACATGACATCTTAGTAATCATCAATCGGTCTTAGTAACCATCAATCGGTTTTTATTTCTTATTGTGAGCTCGAGGTGAAGTTTTCTAATCTATCCTAGAATAAATACCTGTGTCTTAGAAATCTTAAAACTTAAAGAGATACAGCGCTATCTCTCAAATTAAAAAAAGAAGATATTAATACCTTTATCTCTTAATTAATGTCGTCTACCTTTTTATCGACTGAGACAAGAGACAGGGATCATGGCAGACCGGCTGAGAGTCTGTAGATTGTGAGTCAGTTTGCCTAGCAATGTTCGTCTATCTGTGTTAATTTTTTACATTTCGAAAGTCGTTAGAAATGTATTTTAAATCTAGTCGGTTGAACAAAATTGTCATTTTTTCCTCAGATCACCGATTACGCACTATAATTTTTGATTATTTTTTGATGGATGGTAAGTGGACCACTGGAATGTAATTTAGTTCCAGATAATAGTTTCGTAATAATATCATTTGTAAGTTTTGGATCAAACATATTATAAGGAGATTAATTATCTCTCGTTTCTAACTTTCTCATACGTGTAGTTTGGATAAATATTGCGCCTGCAATATAAATATTATGGCTCGATCGTAACTTGTTGGAAAGCACTCTCAGTTATTAAAGTTCAAAACAAACTATGTATATTGCAGTTTTCTATACTTAGCGTGATAGTTTTGTTACATTTTACTTAAATTTAGTAGTAGCTAAAGAAATCATTTAATTCCAACATTTCGTAAAACTCAGCTGAACACATTTCTCGTTCCACAATAATAGTGAGGAAGAATATAAAATTCTTTTTCTTTCTGTGTGAATTTTGAAATATTCATTCACCTGATATTTCTATCAATCCAGATTTTCATTCCAATTCTTTCACAGGATTCTTTTTACTCATATTTAAACGTCGGAGGTAACCAAAGAGCACGGTCTGTGGAGGTTTTACTTATTCCACACTTTCTTTTAATTATTTTTATTCAGGTGCTGTTATATTTTTTGAAATGTGAACTGATAATTCTTTAGAGGGAGAATTCACAATCTAGATAACTTAAAATGTTGTAATTTTTATTGTCAACTTACTATCATTATAGACTTTTATTTGCGCAATCAAACGCGGTCTTTCCGCTAATTATACCATAAAAGATGTTTCATTGAGTTGCAATTGGATAATTTTGATACTTTTGGTATTCCAGTAATAAAGATCACACAATCGACTTTCAAATGACACACAACCAGACAATTAGTGGACAAAGATTCGGTCAAAGTCGGAAAAAGACATTTCAGAAATTAGTCTTTGGAGGTTTATTTAATAGTTTTTCAATAGTGTTCCGATCACAGAAGTATATGTGGCCTTCCATTACTATTGATAAATTACAAAAATACGCTTTTGCCTTCCAGACAGGGATTGCAGGCCCCCCGTTCGAAATCTAATACATATCTAGTTCGTATTCGGGCCCGCTCGTGAGCGAGGCATAAAAATATTTCATTGTTGTGATCCACCCGGAGCTCTGAATAACATCTTCCGACGTTTATCTACTATATAGGTATAAAGAAACTTTGAAATATGGTTCTCAAAAAGACACTTCTTATAATTGCGTTTAAGATTAAGTTCAGCAATCAAAAGCTAATTTCTGTTAGGACACTGATTGATGATGAATTAAGTTCCAAGACCGTAACTGCATTTGAGGTATAACACATTTCTTTCAAATAAATCCTTTATTAAACGTATTTTCAAATCGTTTGGGTAAAAGACAATATTTTGTAAACAAGATTCGCGCCATTGCATGTATGTATAATAAGCATGTGCTCGTGCCACTTTACTTTGCAACCAGTTGTTTTTGAAAACAGTTTCTTTGTCAGTGAATGCCCATTGCATGGACATTACAATTTTCATGAAAGTGCTAATTGGGCTATAATTATTGGTAAATGACACTTTTTCCTTAGAGGTTATAAACGTTGTATATCTTTTCTTACTAATTAACCCCCGACGCAAAAAGAGGGGTGTTATAAGTTTGACGTGTCTGTCTGTGTGTCTGTCTGTCTGTGGCATCATAACTCCCGAACGCATGCAGTGATTTCAATTTAGTTTTTTTTTGTATTAAAGGTGAATTATGTGCGA
>JADGIL010028411.1:0-13477 GCA_020352625.1 Cactoblastis cactorum | reverse complement strand
GTCGCGGGCGGCCTCTAGTACAATAATAAAACCAAAAGCAAAAGCAACAAACATTTATTTAACCGCAAAACGCATTTAATGGCGTATGTACTTTTACGCATTAAGTAAAGTTTTGGTGGTATTATCATCATATAATCTTTTGTAAGATTTGAATAAATAAATAAATCTAATAACGTTGAAATCTCGTAGTAACCAAAGGCTTTTTATCTCACTAATCTAAAACAACATTCTGCGTATGAAATTTATATTTTACCTATGAAATCTAGCGGTTTATTCAACCACAATGACTATCGACGATCGCTATATGAGATCATAACGTATGTTGTAAGCATTAGATGTAGTAATTCAAGACAATTGGCCTACCACCACAGCCCAAGCAAGTAACAGGCTTCACCGGCATATACAGCCACGAAATCGTCTCTGGTTAACGGGACTGTGCAACTTAATGATTCATACTCTGCTCTGTTGAGGTTCAATCAATTGGAATGTTGAAATCGTGTGTGTTATTCATCTTAATCATATCGTAATCTACTTGGCGTACAAACGAAATCATTAAACTAAAAATCGTGTTAAATCTTCAAATGAAATATTATTGTGATTCACATATTAAATCAAGTTTGTATAGTGGCCGCGTTCCCGCTGTTGATGCAACTAGCATGCACTCAGATAATGATGAAGATATTTATTATAAACCTATTATTTATCCGTTTTCTAAGTTATAACATTGATAATTTAGATATATTGTTAATTAATTAAAGACTTTAATTTTAATTTTTATACACTGTGTTATCTTTTCTATGTACTAATGATAGTTTATTGGTAATACATCAAGAGCTATGTAACATGTTCCTAGACAGGTTACTGGACTGCGGGCGCCATCTTAATGATCAGACACTTCCTTCTCCGGTAGAATAAATAACGGCTAGTTTGTTAATAATTATAGATATTCAAATGCAATATCAAAACAAGAATACAGATACATTTTTTAATTTCTGAAATAAAAGTGAATATAATCCTCAAATAACTTATATAATTGATTAAGAGTTCAAAAAATGGGTACAAATATTTTTAGAATGAAACTACCACACCATTACAAGTCTTGTTAAAACGATGTACCACTAAATATACATAATATCACTATAACTCAAAATAAGATTCCGTGAATATCTTACGATGTTGGTTTTGCTGCTAACGAGCCTAACACCGCGCCGGTCTGAATCACGAGCCATTTACACGAGGCTACCATACCAAATACTATAAAGCAAAGAAATAGAGTTACCGATCTAAGGATGCTATATAGTAATAATGTATAGAATGCCTTCCAAAATACCAAGTACATTTTTTACGGCAAAGGACGGCAAACGAGCAAGCGGGCGACCTGATGGTAAGCGATCACTGCTAATTTACTGACAATTGGGGATGCCCGAAATTTTAAAAACGTTCGTATATTTTTCGGGTAAAAGGAATAACATTCCTGATTGTCACGGTAAATTAAAAAATATTGAATTTAATTCCTCAAACGATAGCGGAACTAATCGTACATACACTAAGCAACCTTACAACCGTAAGCATGTACTTGCAAATTTGCATGTACTTCTACAATTATACAGTCGGTATGTCTAAGAATTGCTAAAATCTATAGAACATAAACTGAAACTAAAGTAGGAACTAGAACTAGGACCAAGGTAGATAAAGTGATCATGCCGGTATAAGCCCACAGTATAACTTGATTTACATAACTTAGTTCAATAACTTTCACGACGGAAAGTTTGCGTGCTTTTGTTAAAATAAAGCCTTATAATGGTGAAGCTGATAGGCTTCTAATTAAGTGTCGTGAACTATAAATTTTCTTTGAGACCAGGCTTTGTTAAGTAATTGCCTCATCTTGGGCCTCGGTGAATATTTAGGTCTGACGTATTGACAAGTTTGATCCCTTTCATCGAAATCTCTTGATTGATAGCTTTACGCTTCTCCCCTTAGATTATGGTTGTTAACTTTGATAGTATATGAATAAATTTATTAATAGGGTAAGAACGGAAGTTGAACGAAGTTCTAAATTACCAGAGTATTTTTTCTTCGATGTTATGATATCATGTCACGTATATCAAGTTTATTTGGCGAGACGGATTCGTGGCTGATATAACAAGCCCGTACTGTATTCCCGGTTTGGTTCGCAAACCTGTCTTATTTATTTGTCTCGGAGACTGTTCGAGGAAGTCTTTACTACTCGCACATCCGCAGTGCTTGCTTTGAATATCGTAAACCAGAGCTTACGTATTGTGAAATTAATTCAGATGAAATTTTGATTGATATTTGAAAACACAACATTTTATTATTTTAAGTTTCATTGATTTATTGAGTTTAACATAAAGAAAATATGATAATTTAGCTACTTTATAGTTTTGAAATATATTTCCTATTAGTTATTATTTGATATTGTTGATTCATCTGTTTTTATTATGGCGTAAGTCGTTATATTTTTCTCAACTGTAATATATGTTGTCTAAAACTATCATATAATTTTATGAATAGTAATTTGCTACATTTTTACAGCAAACACGCTTTAAATTAAACTAGTGACGCAAAAATTTGGGGGCCAGAATAGCTGCAAGAAGCAGGTAATAGAGCTTGCATGGATAAAAGTCATTAATGTTCAATTTTATGGCCGCTACTGCTTCAATTATCTTTAGACACACTTTATTACGAGGAGTTAGTCATTAGAGTCGGTCAAGTTTGACATCTCCTATATCTTAGCTTAATAAACTAGTCAATGAAGATGTGAATTAAAATTGTTAGTTCGGCAAATATTACCTTTTTTATAAATAAATTTAACAACTTACTATACAATATTTTTTAGACTATATTTATACTTATACTGTTATTATATGAGTTATATGATAATAACGATAGTTTCAACTGCATAGCAGCTTAGCGGCTCGCGTTACTAACATTCTATCAACGCCGAGTGACATGCGAAAGCTCGCGAGAACTTTCGCAACTATGCTTAGTTTCATATCACGTCTGGCGCCAAGCTACTCTTTGTCAGTTAATTAAAATTATGACGCATAATTTGAACTAAAGAGACCATTATTCTGACCATTATTTTCTAAATTTCTTTCGTTCTTCGTTATTACAATAATAATTCCTCGCATTTGGTCGTTGTTTAAGATATCGTAGTAGCTCGTCTTAAGAGTATAAAGCGCTATAATTCCTGACTTTTATATCCTGATTGAATATTTAAGCGTGCAGTAGATTAGTGTTGTAATAGAATCTACTTGAATTTTTTTAAAGACAAAAATAGTCTTAAAACACAATATCTACTAAATCATATGCTTTATGGTTACTATATTTGTCAAGAATAAGACAAAAAAATACGTGTCCAATTTATTATTCCATTCCTGAGCTGACGAGCAAATTACGCCGATAATTCCTTGTTGGGTAATTTGCGAGGACTCCGTGAGAAAAATATTTCTGCGCCTTATCGCGCTGTTTTATTTCTCCCTCGCCTGTCTCACACACTTGTAGGCTAGATATTATTTATGAGCGATGATATTGTTTCACATAAGTGAAAATGTTGTTTATCGATAACCACCTAACATAAATTAATACTTACGCTTGGAAACATATTGAACTAAGTAAACTTTAGCTAACGTTAATCCTAATAGGTTAGTTATATGTAGAAATATAGGCTGACAACAAACGATTTATATCTACACAAGACAAGACTTTTCATTTTATCTAATCTACTGACACTGTTTAATGCTAATGACAAAGATTATGCAAGTTTAGGATAAACTATTAAGTAATTAGAATGACATTTACTAATGTCCGCTCTTTGAACCGTTTCTATAGTAAATATCTTTATTAGTTACTTTGACATAAGTGTTGGTAACTTTGTAGAGTTCACATCAGAACATATTTTTATTACTCAAGTGTAGTTTTGTACTGAATATGATTATAACAGTAAAAATACGTAGAATCACAATTCTAATTTACGCTACAACATGTATATTTTTTCTTCAATCTCAATTTAAATAGTCACAAAGTAATTGGAAAAACGGAATATAATGGTAAGTTGAAGGAGCTATGTTCTTGCACTCACCTATATAGTTGCTCCAGCGCTGCCTCAAGTTTGCTTGAATTACGATTGTGCGCGCGTTAGTCACGCCACTGGCATGGCGGCTTGCAGTACTGACGTTTTCATTCTTATCATTTTATTTTTATTACAATTTCTGACTCGGTTGGCACTCTGCGTTCTCCGCGTTTTCTCCAAGCCTTCTATATCCTTTATCTAATAAAATTGCTGCGAGTTAACCCTTTTAGGTGTTAAAATAGTAATGTTATCCTAACATCTTCTTTACTATTTACAATCCTAATACACTGCCATCGTAAATATACATCTAAACATTAGCCTCTGAAATAGCAGAGTGTGTGTATTTATTATATCTGCTGTCTCTAAATACGGTTTATTTGCAAGTAGGCAGTTTACTTAGGCTGGAATCTAATTTTGTCTGTCAGGGCGTCTGTGGAAACTAGCGGTATTTGGTGCGGAGTTATCGCGAATGTTGGGTTAATCACATTCGTTCCGCAAGCGTTAGTTCGTTGAGCGCTCGATGGCAATAAGATCACATTTGAGTTCGCCTCTGTTTTACGTCCCTACATCCGGCAATTTAATTTGTGCTTCGTGAAGCTTGACATGACAAACCCTGTTTTCTACATGATTTTTGGATAAGCTTATTTGGTGTTACAACATAAAAAAGAATATATTGTTCGACTGTGTAAGCATAAGTTAACAAATTTAGACTGCTCTATTTTTTATAGCTCTTAGAGCAATGATATAAATCATTGATCAAAAAACTAGGACAAACACATGTTTTAAATTATTTAGAAGGCGTCTTAACTTTGAAATTATTCTGATGCATGCATTTTCTATTCAGCATATACACAGATAAGCTAGCATGATATAATTTTAGTACTGTTCGTGTTGATGGAATATATAAACCGCGTCCCCTATAGCGTCCTTGTCTATTCCAGTTTGCATACATCGAAATGTACGAAACACACGCGTCCGTTAATTAAATTAACTGATTCGCTGGTCGCCAGCTAATTGCGTACACTCGCGTAACCTACGGAGTCTCTAAATATATTCGCACGATCCCAGCCACTCCTTGCTTAACACAAACATATGGTGTTTTAATGTATTTTCATACTACATTTTTATAACGACTAAATTATATCTTCAAAACGAGGCGTTTTACAGACTTGCAAAACGTTTAATTATGTCAATCAAAAGGTCTGTCTTTTTTGTGTGGTGATCTGTAATTTAAAAATATTTTTATTAAAAACTATCACTACCAAGCCGAGCGATAGATAATAGCGTGTCACGCCTTCTTCTGTTTTGTTTTGACGAATTCAATTCTTTATATTTATTCTTGAGACAGCATCCATATTGCTAATAATACATTTGTAACTAACTTGTGGCCTTAGTGAATATTGTGTATACCTTTCATTACTTCTAGAAGTTAAATAAGTTTTCAACACGCCTATACTTGTTTTTTCTTTGAATTTATCGTTCGTTTTATCTATCTTATCGCTTCTGTCTAATTTTAGCACTGGTATATACATAGGTATATGTAGTAAGAGATGTACGCCAGAATAAATGGATAGATTATACTTGACATACAAAGTCTCACCAATTTGTAATGTCTGGGTACTTGTTAGAATTATAGTCCAAACAAAAACATGTCATACATGTATAGGAACTCTCCATTGATACGGGTGCTTATCTTATCGCAGTTGATAACTAAACGTGCTATATACTTGTGTTTTTTAATCAATATATTATGGATAACATAGTTTTTCGCTTGTCATGTGCAATGCACCAGTGATACAGGTGTGTGCGTGATTCGTGAGACGTGACCGCTCTATATATCCGGATAACATTAGCCTTGAAATTGTTTCATTACCTAACATCTAAACTACTTAGGATATAACTACATACTATATTTCCTACATTGTCTTTTGCCTTAATTTATTTTATTATTAGTATAAAAAATATTGATTGATTGATAAAGATCTTTATTCTAGTGATTCAACCGTTTTTGTATCAATTTTGACGGAAACAAGGATAATATGATTAGATCACATTAAGGAATCAGTAGCTTGACTATACTTAATTTATCGCTTCAATTGACACGATAATAAAAATGAAGTAATCAGTTTTAACTCCGAACTTTAATTGAGACTTTTGTGTTCAACGATTAGGTATACAGTCCTTGTGATCATTAAAAAGTAGGTAGCCAATGAGACTAATTACGTTAAATAATTTAAATGAAAACTGTTAACTTATTAACCAATTATATTTGGATAATATTAAGATAATCATGTAATTTGCATGAAACTAATATAAGTATCTAGAAGCTTTCAACATTTTAATCTTCATTACAGTTCAACTTGCTTATTTTTATTTAGATAATGTTTTACCTGTAGTGAGTGATAAATGACAAATTTGTGGAAGAAATGAAGTAAAAGCTAAGAACTCTCGAAAGGAAATTGTTTGGAAGTGAAGCGAATGTTCCTGCTGATACAGCGAGACGAGTTTGCGGAGGCCGAGCGGTCGTAATGCAGCGTACATCCGCCACCATGTCGAGCGCGCTGTCACCGACCGTCTCGGCCTCCGGCGACGACCAGGCACGGCGACGTTCCGTCTTTTACGTGCCATTGTTTGAAAGTTTTGACAACTATTTACCTCTCTCGTCAGAAGAAAAAGAAGCTTTAATTACCGGTCAAAACTTGGACAGTACCCCAGTAAAACCTAAGAGGCGAAACGATAGTGGGAGATTACACATTCCGTCTCGAGGTGATTCATCTTTCACGGAAAGTGAGAGTGATATCAGTGTTTTTAGCCCGGAACGCAGATTTCGTCGACCATTGTCGTCCACCGTGAGTTCTAACGAAGCTCTGACGAGAGTAGGACAACGTGATTTAACAAGTCCCAGGCTAGTTGCTGAAAGCGGCCTCCTAAGACATACGAAACCGAGATTACGAAGCACGACATCATGTGAACCACGATATGACAGAATATATTCTCCAATGGGCGGATCGATCTCAGCTAGCAAATTAAATAGTTCCACGTCAAATATCGGCAGCAAAACAGTAGCAAAAAATCCAATTTTAAATTCTAATTTATCTCTCATACCAGATTCTCCTAAAATGCTTACTCCTGGTAAAGAAAAGTCAAAAACATTGCCACAAAATATAAATGCTTCATCTCCAATAAGAGGAAGCAGCAGCTCTACATCTATTTTTAGAACGCCAAGGATTACGGTTACACCGGATAGTCCAAATAAAAGTCCAAGAAAGAATTCCGGATTGAATTTTATCCGCCGGTCTAGAAGTACGAAACTATCAAGAAGTAATTCTTTACTACGGAGTATAACGACAAGGCATATAGAGGAAGGATTAGATGATCAGATTGCTATTGTTACGGATCTCACCGATAATTATGACAAGTTTGTAGACGACAATGGCGGTGAAAATGAAGTAATAGGAGCTCTAATCAAGAAAAATGAAGCCCAAGCAGCGAACAGTCCTCTGAGTATTCGACGTGGATACCTGGATGTTGACGATGATGTCGCTGTACATTCTGGTAAGGCATTTATTCATAAACTAGTGTATAGATATTTCGTTAATCTTTTCGATAAATCTATTTATTTTTAAAATAAAATCATTTACTGTCTGTATCCGTAAATCCAGTGTTATATGAAATAAAATATTTATACCATAAAACAAAATTGCATATGTGTGAAAAAATCGTATAAAATTTCATATTGCATTGCATTTGATTTTCGAATTTTTATTATTGCTAAAAAAGGTATGCAATGATCTTCAAATTATTCAAAGTATAAAGCTTTTGCAATTGCATAAATGTAATTATAGAATGGAAAGTAGGCTTATTCAACAGTTCAATGTCAATTGTCATAGTTTTATTGGCTTCAAATAAAATAAATCTCTTATTGAGTCTATTATAAAACGGCTATTTTTCTGTACTTGCAAATGACTTGCCGTTTCAAACCAACGAGGACCTTTATCTATTCAAATCGCAAGACAATGCCCACTAATTTATATGGGCAGGAACCAAGTTAAGTGGGTCTCTACAAACGGATTGTCATCTCTTGCTGTAGTTATTATGAAACTGGAAGTCATTTTCTTAACATTGATCTCATACAATAGTAAATTGTCGTGCAAAATGACATGAGCATTATGTTTGCTTCTGTTTGGTAATTGTTTTAACTTCTCTCAGATAAAGATTGTTTGTTCTCTAAGATAAAAACTGTTTCAACAATTTCTTCAATAAGTCCACCATTCACCAAAGCGTGGTTTTTGAGTCTCCGTAACTAAACTTGGCTTTGTCTAACTGTATCTATATTATTGTTTTTCGCACGTACTGTAACAAGAAAAATATGAGGGATAAAAGACAACGCAGTATCAAATGAATGAATTATATTTTAGAATGTCGCTGCTTTGTTCTATTTTTGATTACAATGCTCGCCATGAATAAATTCTTTGTCTATAAATCCGGCAACTGACAATAAATATTCCTCTAACATGTGAAAGCACAGCTCATACAAGCAAACATAACTCGAATAAAATAAGCTTGCAAATATAGTATATTCTTTAAGTAACATTAAAATTCCTAAAAACAATATGTATACATTGAATAGCTGTTTACTTTCGACAGCTATAATGTCCGTTATTTTTTCCTTTCAATATTCAATGCGCGCCATCAGTACATTTAAAAGCATTTGTAGCTTACGACTTTTTTTACAACTTAAGTCCAAATTGTTCTGTGTTGCTGCTATAAGTTTAAAGTATTGTCTACCTTTATTCTTGTAGTATTTTTCTTATATTTCACCCTTTATTATATAAACCCGCGACATTTTCCAAACAATACAGAAGTAATATTCAGCACAATCTTTATCGCATTACTCCCTGGTGGGCGCTTATCGCCGCTATCAGTACAGCACAACGATTGCGCAGCTAATATCGCCTCCCCCACTCCAGTTGCTTATAAAAACAATAAGCATTTTTTTTCATATAAAAGGATTTACAATTAATATTTCGTATTATATAACCCACAAATCTGATTACATATTTATACCACAGTTATATTTTATTTTCTAGTAGAGAATATCTTGTTCCTCTGATCTGTATAAAGGACAAGGTTCATGAGTAGTAACGGTTCGACTTTCTAATATTTCTTGCCTATAAAGTACTTGTTTAAGTATGAATCATCGTTGCTTGCAGTTTCTGTCGGAGCGCTGTTGTGTTTCTTACGATATACTGTTGAAAACGGTATAATGCTCAATGGCATCGTAGCTTGTTATCAAGAAAATGTCCATACTTATATTATAAAGAGAAAATATTTTTATTATAGTTTGTGAATAAATACAAAAACTAATGGGTTGATTTTGATAAAAATTTTAGATTTTGATTAAGTTAGACTAGACAACCTTTTGGAACTCTTATTATCTCGTAATTCTGACGGTAACGTGTTTAAAACCGCGGCATACTTATAAGATATTACAGTAACTTTTCCATGTTTTACGACCGCAAATAATTAATTACGATACTTTTAAAATAATTTTGAGAATTGTAAACTCGAATGTATGTATATGTATTCATTGCCCATAAAAAGAAACGACACGGTAAAATATTTCAAAAAGTTTTCATGAAAGTTAATGATCGTCGACACAATGTAAATCAATTTGCCACGGGTCTTTAAGATTCTGGTTTGTGGTTACATAAGAACAACAAACAGTCATAAGTTATAATGCTTGATAACTTGGAGCAATAACGGGGATGGCCAAGTGACGGTTCACACAACATGTCAATGCAATGGTTCGTTGACACCGCATGTTTTCTACTCTACGATCATTATGGATCGATCTTTTGCAACGAGTTTTATGTGATTATAATATTTATTTTGTTGAAAAATTAAACATTATTCTCTGGGAAGGTCGTTATTCATTGCAGTTATTAATGATTTAAGTAAGACAAAATATTTTTGTATACAATGTATTCATATATATATAATCTAAAATAGGAGTTCAATTAAAAATGATTTTCCCAGTTGAGTCCAACAAATCAAGCTAAGTTAGTTCAAAGTCAATAGTTTCAACCGAAGGCTTATTTCGTTTAACATCTATTGGAAATACAATCATTTCGTAGAGTTACTACATTTTTTGCTGCTGCAAAAATCAACTTTATAATACGAATCTGTTTCTTTGTCAGCAATTTGTGTACTATACAGTACACAAATTGAAGCATGAAAGCTGACAAAGTTATATGTACATTCATTTGAAATTTAAGCGTGAAAATAGTTATTTATTTCATTATGATTCCTATTGAGATTTTTATACTTAGTGTATTCATATAGATAAAATCTTTGTAAGTTCTTAAAGCTTGGTAAATAATCTGTTATTTGTGATAAAAAAGGTTTTGAAAAGTAATTAGTATGAAAATGATGCAAATGCAGTGCGTATTTTTCTGCCTTTATTCTAAATGTTTGTACCTATGTTTTTATATACTTTCGTCATTGCTGGTACTGCAGCGGTCACGGGCGGCGTGCATGCAACTTCCGCCGGAAACCACGCTACACATTCGTCTGCTGGTGTTTATTAGATATCCATGTTATCTGTTTATAACGGATTGATATTTGTTTAACCGCTTTGAGGGAAATTCACTATAAGGATACATTTTGAGCTAACGAAGGTCGGTTTTAGTGAATCAAATAGCAAAACATCTAGAAACAAATTTGATATAAGTAGTTCCAAATCCAAAAATAAAAATGAATTATGTTTCCCCCCTAAATTAAAAAAATACGTTTTTTTCTATTCCTCTTATTATACTAAATTTTTCTACCACTTATGAAAAAATGATGCGTCTCATTGGCATTGGTAACAAATAAAAATTAACGTGACTCTTGGAATAGAATTGTCTACTGGTATATGTAATAGGCATCAGTTGGACAATCACAGCAATTTCGTAACAAGGTTGTGCGTGTTTGTGAATCAATGTCAAATGAAGTCTACAACGGTACAGTCTTGTGTTACACGTGATTATAGATGACACTGTCAAAATTAGTATTTTTTTGCTGTGTAGCCCCGGAAGCCTGTCTGTACTTAGTATTTTTATCTCGGAATATGATTCTGAGTTGATTCAGATTTTTTTATGAAAGAGGAAGGCAAATGAGCAGGCTGTTCACGTGATGTTCAGTGATCACCGTCGTCCATAAACATCTTCAAAACCGGGGGGTTTACAGAAGCGTTGACTTATATTCCTTAAACTAAAAAGTTAATATTTTTACCGAATCTTTGTCTATGATTGTAGCATAAATTGTCAGACATTCGCTGCTTAGCTGAGGAAGGAGTATTAAAGCTAATTTGTGACTTTAGCCCGCAAAAAAAAGAAAAAGCGTAACTAATGAAATGTTTCCTTTTTTCAGACACTTCATACGAGAAAGCATGCCGTCGTGGGTCTGCTCCAAGCACGCCCGTGCCCGGAGCCCAGGCCCAGCACAGCCCGTCCCGCCTCGCCTCCTTTTTCTTCTCTAAGAGGTCGTTCAGAAGCAACCCTCTTAAGAGAACCAAATCTGCCACTAAATTGGAGCGGGAAAGGGCGCTGGCGGCGGTACCAGCTCACCCGCCAGGACATGCATTACGAACATCAAGGTAAGAATTTAAGATAAATATTTTTTCTATGGTAGCATATTATCTATTTATGCTTTTATTAAAGCAAAACCATTACCTATACACTATAAGAAATTGTCTTTAACTTAGACTACATTACACTTTGGGACCTAAGTATAAATGTAAAATTTCTTCATCTAAAATATATTTAGTTGTGTGTAGTTAACAATACGCCAATACTCATGTACTTTAAGACAAATTTTGTCTTATTACGGTAGAGTTCCATGCAAGGTAACAATTAAGTAAAAATAATATAAAAAATATTTTATAATACATTTTGTAGAAGAACCTAAAGAGAAAATATTATAGTGCAAATAGAAGCAACTGTCTTTTGAACAATAAACATTTTTATATGCCAGTATAACGATCAATTTTATGGCCGACAAGAATCCACTCTATAATGTTGGCTTGTGATTGCCATATGCCGTCATCGTAAAGCCAAATTATAGACGTAATACGTATACTTACACACTGCAAAGAAAATTACATGCTATTATTACTATTTTATATATTTCTAAATTACCATTTTGAATTTCTTATGCCATTTTGTTATACAATTTTGATATTTTCGAATAAATGTAATTCGTTAGTATTGCATATGTATCTAGCTTTATGCTTACACATGATTATGCAACGAGAATTAGTCTGCAGAGCAGTTAATTAAACACTTGACAGTTAACGACCTTTCATTAGCAGTAAATTTACATATATTACATATGTGTGTATATACATTAAAGTAGGCAGTAGGATAATATAATATGTGGTTTGCATAGCGATGGATGTTTACTACAGTATTGCCTATTCTCTTAGCAAATGACATGTATTTTATATGCTAAGAAGTATTAAATAATGTAGATATGTTATTTATGGACCTTTCTGGCTTATAATTCTAAATTCTGCTTTGAAAATTTACTTTGGCTTGGGGTGATAGAAAAAAAACTTTTCGCACAACAATCGATATCCTTACATTTGTCTTAAATACCAGTCAGATAGTAATATTTCCCATTTAGGAGTCTAGACATTATGCTGTAGTTCGCAAAAAAGCAACAAGTTCGTATGTTTCCGACATGTCGTGACCGCAGCGCGTCATGCACTTTACAGGAGGGTCGATGTGAAGTACAAAACATACAGAAATAAAGCTCAATTAAATACGATATTAAATTTTTCGATACTGTACGTTGATGCTTTATCCGATTAAAGATGAATCATTTACTTGTACAGCTTTACTACAACTACCAAGTCAAGTTCTTTTCGTGCGTAATGTTATTAATACGCATATCGCTGCTTTTCTGTAATATTATAGAGATGTCTCTATTTGTCTGCTGTTACTTACTTCTGCATACTCCAAGTTGACTAAATTATAACTATCGATTATATCAATTATAGTTATATCGTGGCATCTATTATTTTCGTTGCTACATTTTTGTAAAAGATATAATATATTAAGTATTTATTTTAATATGTTCATATTTCTGTACTCTCATTGTTATCAGTACCCGTCGCCATGCAATACCACGCCCTGTCTGCCATGTTATTTACTAAATGCCCTTTAATTATTTAATTACTTCTCTGACAGTGTTACAGTTAAAATTATATATATATATATATATATATATATATATATATATATATATATATATATATATAAATTTTTAGATATAATAAAAAATCTATTAAAAAAAGAAAACAGACAATATATATATATAAAATTAATATATAAATAAATA
>JADGIL010028393.1:0-10677 GCA_020352625.1 Cactoblastis cactorum | reverse complement strand
CTTTTATATATGTATATTGATTTGTTAGACTTTACTGACTTAACGAAACTGTTCTTAGGTATGCTTATTAACCCTCGGCGTAAAAAGAGAGGTAAGTTTTAAGTGTTTGATGTTAAATTGCGCCGGTTTTTTTAACTTATGATTTATTTTTTCTGTGTGGATTATTTCAGGAATCGACAGACGGCCAGGTGGATCCGAACGTCCCCTGTCTCCGAGCTATTATTTTTCTACCAAGGAAAGACTTGACTAAACTTAGATATGTACTGTAGAAGTTTGTTGTTCCGCTTACTGGCCCAATTTATAAAGATGTCAAATATATTTTGAAACTCGGATTAAAGAATAAGTTAAAACAAGAGCCGGTTGTCTGGAATGTTAATCACAAAAATACTACCTTCTGTCGCGGCTGGCGTCTCGCGTAGCTCCACGTCTTTGCCGGTTTCATCTTTCTTTGATTTTCAAGGTCTTCTTGCTGCTGCTCGAGGTCAGGCTGGATCAAGGTCAAATTCTTTCAAGTCTCTAATTAATGTCTAAAATACTTTTAAATTAGTCGACCCGTGTACATTAGTGCCTATTAGCCTATATATAGAACCTGAATGGTGTAGCTTTTAGATTGTGAAAGAATTTTCATGATCAGTTCAGTATTTCCGCAAAGTTACAAACTTTCAAAATGCGCAACTTTGTAAGGCTCGCGGTATATATCTACTAGCTTTTGCACGCGGTTTGGCTCGCGTGGAATTTATTATGTAGTCCATAATATGCTATGCTGATGTTAGTGCTCGCTTCGCTGGTTACAATAAGCACTAGCGACAGTACCGCGGTGTTACTCGCTGCTTATCGTATGGCCAGAATAAGTATATTGGTCTGTTAATATTATCATTCAAATCTTCTATAAGTATAATTTGATGACTGAATGAGGCGCTACCATCCTTCTTTATGTGTCACAAACGACATTTACAAAGAATCAACCTATAAACATTTACTTGATCAGTACATACCACTACATAGTATAAAGTGGCATTACTCTGTCTGCCTCTATTATTCTTAGATCTTTAAAATTATACAACGTATTTTGTTGTAGTTTTTTTTAGTAGACAGGATGATTCACAAGGAAGGTGTTTTAAACCGCTTAGCGCGGTTATAAACACCTTCCTATACCTTCCACGGTTTAAAACGCCCCACCGGGGCGGGTCGCTAGTGAAGCATAATTCTCTTTTTAGGCTTCACCGCAGTCGAGTAAAAAGAACAGCTGACCGACGTCCGATATCGGATGTTATCTTCACATGTTTCCGATAATATCCTAACACTTTCTGTGTAGCTGCCAATGGCATATAGAGGAAATGCAAAAACACGTATAGCATTACATTAAAATCATTTATCACACCTAAATATTTACGCGCCGAATTTTTGTGGCGATACACTTCACACAAAAACTATCACATATTAAGGTTTAGGATTTTACAGACATACCTACTAATTATAGTCATTAAAATACAGGGGAAAAAACCGCACGTTCTTATAAAACTTTTGTATTTGCTCGTCAATTTAAATTAGGAACTATAACATAAAAAAAAATATGAAAAAGTTCCTGATTTAAATTGGTTTATCGATGAAATTTGCTTTTAAGTTTATCCCGAAAGTTCCAGAAATACCTACAACGCATTTTCTCATCAATATATTCAAAAATATTTTGTGGTATTAAAATAGAATGAGGGTGTTAAAGGGAACGAAATAGCTGTGATTGCGTTACATAAAGTATTTTAACAAATTGATTTTATGTATGAAATTTTATGAATGAATTTTAAAAATGTAAACCTACATACGCGTACTTCTGTTTGTGTCAGAAGAAGAGAAGAGAAGCCGTCTACGTAGTGTTTGTACGAAAAAGGCGATAAAAATATAAGGGAAATAATTCTAAGAAATCCTGTCCGAATTAAAAAGATTTTATATTGGGAGATGAAGGAAGGACTTGCAGTCTATAAGAGACGCACTGGTCATTTTAACGGATAATTTAAAAAATAATAGTATGGTAATTTATGGCAAGACTAAGTATAATATACACATATCACGCGGTCTAAACAAATCGACATCTCATAATAAATTATGTGAGAAATATATATAGGTAGTAATAGTATGAGATAATAAAATATCAACATAGCAACTCGACTTGAAGGTCGCGATATCGGGTTCGAAATATAAAAATAATAAACGTGATATTAAAGACAAACGTATTTTCATTATGTGGTAACACTGCTGCCAACTTTATGTTTTAGTAGCTATACTGAAAAAGTTAGTAGGTAACAAACAATACAAATTGAACTAACGACATAAAATTAACAAAATACTGACGTCTAAAGACGACAAATGAATGGCAACAAACAAAAGAAGAACATAAAATAACAAACAGAACAATCGACCAAAATATTGAAAGTTCCAAATTACTGGTATTCGTTTCTTCGTACCTTGAAATTTACGACTTGTGATCCCCATTATTTGGCAGGATTTAATGTTATATACCACAAGTTGAGAGGAAACATTCATAAAAGATTCTCGCCATATAAACACTTTTGATCTTGAGATCTTTTCACTTTGAAATCATGTTATTATTGAATTGAAAACGATTGGAACTAGATCACTCAGAATAGAAACCTTGAATTTTATTACCACGTTGTATGTGGAAATTAGCACATGTGACACGTGACGTAGCAAAAAAATGAATGCGAAATAGACAGATGGTTTGCTGACATAAAAGAGCTCATATAGGGAAAAGGTGCACTGGACTGAAAACTAGGGTCTGAGCGATAAACCGCCAATGGAAAGATGGCTAGCCACTATTTATGAAACGAAGCAATTTTGGGCACTGAAAAAGTATTGAGTTTCTTGAAGATATCCCTGCAGATATGATTATAACCCTTTAAAGCTAGAAATAAGAATAATAAAGATTTGAACACATTGCGCCAGTTCGAACCAATTATTAACTAAGATAAGTTTTTAGTATTTCCTTAAGAAAGATTTAAGCATTAAAGTTTTAATTACAAGCAGACCTTATTTGTTACATACGAGTGTACGGCCAGCTACGCAACAAGCGCTTTCTCACCAGCACCTTCAAGGTTACGACAGACAAAGTTGGTTACGAGATCGCACAGACCAGTATCGGCAACACACCCACTGCCATACGATCACATCGATAATTTTCCAGCGATCGATACAGCCACAATAATACCCACATTTAAGCCCCCGACGCAAAAAAGAGGTGTTATAAGTTTAACGTGTGTTTGTGTGGTTTGTTATATTGTGTCGAGTATTTTTAAATCAAAAAGTTATTATTACCTGCTTGTAAACGAACGTTATAGAAAATTAACGTTCATTACCTTAATTGGCGAAACGTGTTAGTTAATAACGCATTATACCCGTTGTGATTTTACTGCAGCAAATCTGTTCACAAGTGGAAAATTAATCGTTTCTGACGATACTGGCTGTCAAGTAATACTCGACGATTCGCGCTAAGCAGCCATTGTGTCGAGTGATAATGAACCTTTGGTCTCGGCTGGGCTTCGCGTGTCGGATCAGAACATTAAAGCAAACCGTAACACGAGACTACAATAGACGCATTTCAAGCAATTTCAGTTTGGTCACGTAAACTTTTCTATTAGACACATAGTTGGAACACAAAATAGGTAGTTTTACTCCTAAAACGCAACACATACCACTCTCTGTACATGCGTTAAGAATTTTTTTGCAAAAGTAAACAGTTTATACTATTTCAACTGCAAGTTTTGCTCAATGCCAATAAACAACCAGTGACTCAAAATGTAATTCAGCGTTTGCGTGAATCAGACTGATGTTGCCACCTACATTAAAGATATTTAGACGTTTCATAAAAACTTTACGCAACAAGAGTAATAAAAGATGGCCGAAAATAAATATTAGATAACGTTTATTTCAAACGCTACGCCAACAGAATCAGGATTCAGTGTCGTAAAATGAGTTTTTTGAAAGTTTGCTTACCGTATATGTTTATATATCCATTTAAGACAAGATTAGCTTCAAGAGTAACTACACCGCACTGACCTTTTAAAACTACTATAATATTTGTTTAAAGATATTGTTACTATCTGCTAAAAGTTTACGTATATTTATAAACTCCAAAATTACCCGAGTCTTTGCTTAATTTTGATAGTCTTAATATTATATTAATTAATTCTTATCGCGGGAATTTCCTCGAGGTCGACTAGTAGACAGATGAATGCAGTTGAAACAAGTTTCCTATACAAAATAATGTTTCATACAAAAAATATATGGCAGCTACAAGTTTTGAATGGTGACAAGGTGAGTTGGATATACTATGTACAAATTCCAAATGTAGTTATCATAATTGTATGCCTCGTTTTACTCAAATTTGATTTTGAAAGAAAATCTATGAATTTATTTTTTTAGTTTTCATCCAAGGATCCTGAACTATCAGGATACATAGTAAGTATTGCTACAAATTTTATATCATGCTGCAACCAAGAAACCTAGTTGTGTGATAGCTTAATCTCTTTAAGTCAATTTTTTTTAAATTAAACGTGAAGTATTGCTTACACATAGGGCTGCCATCCGTCCGGATTTTCCCGCATTTGAAAATTGCCCGGGTATAACCCGGACACTTTTGTTGTCCGGGAAAATTCAACTGGATGATGTTGCCAAACATCACTGAAAGTACGTTATAGTCTGATGTCGATGAAAAGCAGCCCTATTACTCAAAAAAATTAACATAGAAATCGATGAAACGAAGCTAATTGACAAATGAACAAACTTAAAAGGTTATGAAACATGCTGATGGCATGAAACTTACTGATGACGATAAAGGCGTTAATAAAAAA
Organism: Cactoblastis cactorum; assembly: GCA_020352625.1. Taxonomy (NCBI): domain Eukaryota; kingdom Metazoa; phylum Arthropoda; class Insecta; order Lepidoptera; family Pyralidae; genus Cactoblastis; species Cactoblastis cactorum. The sequence goes on along the minus strand of JADGIL010028393.1, from coordinate 5,815 downwards.
AATGTAACGATGTTTTTATTTTCCAAAACTTATTTTTCAGAGGTGTCCGGGGAAACCATATTTCGCCCAAATGTCCGGGATTTTTGCCGTGTTAATCCGGCGTCGGCAATTTAGGTGATGGCAGCCCTACTTACGCATTAATGACGTGACATACATTAACATTCCATGGAGGTACGTACTAGCTCGTTAAAGATCGAGCGACATGCCGTTACTTATATTGATAATTTGAATAAACATTTCTAAGAAAAATTTTGTATTCCTAAATATACCTAATAAAGTCATCACCGTCGTCTTCATCATCACCGGAGCGTACTCCATCATAAGCAGTGACGCGTCAGACGGGGTTCGCTACTTAAACTAGGTGATTTGGTAAGGTTACTGTTCTGTATATAGAAAGCGACTACCTCTGAAATCCGCTCAGTATTTTCTACCTCATTATAACGAGAAGTCTGAATAAAAATCTATTTGGTTCTTCATCTACGTTGGCAATGGGCACACGAACGCCGGGAGTGGGGACATTTCGCTTTATTAGGAAGCCGCATATTAGCCCACCAGACTCCCCACGTGCCGCCGTCGTGTACACCGAAACGTGCGAACATTGCCTTTAATTGATAATATGTAAATCTTAAATCACATGTATCTTAATTTTTGTAAAAAGGTAATAGTTTTTTTGCATTATCGATCAAGATATACATACATACATGCCATAAATATATTCTTAGAGCTCTATTTGTAGAGAAATATATTAAGAACAAAAAATCAAACAATCTGTTTACTGTTACATCGATATTTTAATTTCATCGTAATTTTATGGAAGATCAATACATGGTGACAAATAATTACTGAAATTAACTGACTTTTTACACTTGAACGTTCAATGCTATAGGCACTCGATATAATAGATCTAGACGTGAACATTTTTAAAATAAATACGCACAGATACAAAAAAGACGACATTTCGCAAATACACTTACTGTCACACTAATGTTTATAATATCCAAAATGGTTTTAAAATGTTCACATTAGAATGTCCACATTGTGATCATGGGCAGGACGTGAAGCTACTGGAATGAAGGTCTGCGATATACTGAAGCTGATATCAAATCTCCTAAATACCGGGGACACATTCACTCTAGAGTTTATATACAACTAGCAATCCACCCCAGCCACGCTCAATTCATTACACGCTTAAAAATTCGGGAAGAAATCGTCTAAACGATGGTAAAGCATCAAATCTACTGCACAGATTAAGAAGAAAGCATGAAAAGTATTAGACAGAATTTTCGACGTAGTTATGTTCTATGAAAAAATGACAATAGTGACGAAGGGTACACCAGATTTTTTTTTTACTTACAACTAAAACATAATATGTATCTCAAAACGACTAAGTACCCGATGAATTATATAATACGTGAAAAATATTTTTAAGCACTAGGTATGTGTTAACAATGCTCTAATGGTGAATGTCATTCCATAGCAAAAGTTTTGCTTATCATCGAACTACACAATGGAAAATACATTGCTTTTCACATTGAAAAACTGCCAGGAGAACAATAGGCTCGAAAGTGAATTGAGAAGAATTTAATTTGATACTTCACATAACTTTACAAAGAAAATGTATCAGCACTTATAAACAATTGCAAAATTATGCACCAATATTTAATCATAACCAATTACATAGTATCTTTTTAAATATATTATCTAAACAATGTAATATTTATAGTCTTAAAAAAAAGGTTTAATAAAGCATTTTAGACACGAACTGTACAATACAATCTAATACATGTTGCATTTTAAAATTAAACGATGAAATGACTAGCTACTTTTAGAGGACACATTTGATTTTAGTCTGTTTCAATGTCTCCAGAATATAGTCCTCAAAATTAATAAATAATTGAATGGTGTGCCAAAATGCACAGTTGAAAAACATGATGAATTAAATATATCAAGAAAACTTAATTATTCACAATTTTTCTAATATTTACAAAATAGAACCATTCCCAAAATATGAATATGGCACCAATTAAATACATCGAAAATGAATATACATAAAAAATAGCACGTGGAATTTAATATGACTTCACCAAATGAGACATTGTCTGACACAATAGAACCATGTGAAGTAACAACTTATTACACATATTTATATCAAAGTTAAAAATTAAATAAATGTATTATTTAAATTTAATAGTATGTGTACTCATTAATGGAGAAAAAACCCAGCCAGCTGTATATTATTGTAATTCAAATAAATTAACGCACATAAACAATTTAAAAATAAATTATATTCCTTCTAATTTTACTCCACATTGCTTAGGGTGGTGGTTATTACGTCAAAAAATAATCTAAGTATTGTGTGTAGTAGTGTGCCGATTTTTTATGTGGTATATTCCTCCATGAGTGTACAAATTGATATGATCGAATAATTTAGGGTCATTGAAACAGGCAGGACATATTTAATTTTACATAGATCAAGAAATACACGTCACAATAACTCCCTCTAAATACTACAAGGTGTATATTTTTTATTTATTTCTATTTGGTATCACTACTCTTGTTTACATTAAAGAGCTATTGTAGGTGTCAGAGATAAAACCTAACACCTATGACTATGACTTTTGGCAGTTAACAATAATAGTCCTATTAAAATTGCTCTATGCATAGTTCAATTTTTTATTTTTATTTTAGGTAAATATATGCTACCCATAATGATCCCTTGTTATATTTTAATACATCTTTCGGCTGTTAAGCAAGGTAAATTTCAAGCATGATTTTTTATCAACTAAAAACAATGATTACACTTTAAGTGAGTAGCATTCGAAAATGTGCAAACAACCTTCCCAGAACAATTCAAAACAACATAATGATAACCACAAATAACTACACATGATGGATTCACGATGTAAAATGCACTACAATTAACTAATTATACATCTGTACAGCCTGAATTCAAAATTCCTACACCTAATAGCTAACAAACTTTATGATAAACATTGCCAGTTAATCTATGCCATTCCAATCATTCCATAATTGAGACTGAAAGTGACTCCGTACAAATCTGATAATTCATATTTGATTTGCTTATTACAATATGCTTATTGATAACATCAGTCTCAATGACAAGATATAGCCGTAATGGCATTTAAGATATACTACTACATTATTTTCACATATTCCTAATATAATGAAAAACAATGTCATGAGTATAAAAATTCTCTCGTGATTTATTTTGTGCTGTATTTAGTCACATTATACACTTATTAACATAACAAAAATGGAATAGAGATTTCATTATATTGGGAATATGCCAATAAGGTTTTATTTAAAAATTTATTGCTTTTAAAAAACTGATGCTAGCAATAAGTCCCGAGTCAGGTGATATCAACTATGTAGCAGGTGCTAAATGTTCATTTCACCAACATATAACATTAAAATCTATATAATAAGGAACTAATACAAATTACACTTAAATTCCAAATAAATCCTCACATCAGATCACAAACACATAGGTCAAATTGCACAAATGAACACAACTACATGTAGTCTACAAATACAATAAATTAATCTCTTCAATATTATTTTGATGTAGCTAAACATTTCCTTACTAAGAATATCAACTGATACAACATTTAAGTATACAATAACTTTAAATAAAACCAATAATGTAATGTCAATCAATAAAACCAGAAGATTCCATCAAGACAAAGAATTATGGAAATTCATTTGATTAATAGACTAAAATTAGTAATCAAAATTAGTTCTAAATTGATGGTTAAGTGATGTACAAGGTATAATTGTAGTTGAGAAATTTAACTGTGTATAAATCTTAAAAGCAAGGAGATTGATGAACATTTTACAGGATTGGTGTACATACATATATTCAGTAACACAATACAAAATACTTAAATAAGGCATTCTACACACCATTGTTGTTAAATTACCATCGACTGGAAATAAAATTCAGTACGGAGACATTGAATGGTGCACATTGAATGGTGCGCATGGTATAGGTATGATCTGTAACATTTCTCAGGATATCACCAAAATGGGGTCGACTATAACTTTAAAAGGGCACTAAGCAAATGAACGCCACCGAAAATTCGGAAACCAGTTCTACAATCATCTTGCTTATACTCCAAACTTCACCTGGGATGCCGGATCAGGGCCGCAGCAGCGTCTATGATCACCCAAAGTGACCGGCACACAGATGCACTCGTTACAATTCCACGACATGGTCACGGAAGATTCACTAATACAAAACACCTACTCACGGTAGTGTCCGCTCGCAGGCACCAACTATGCGCTCAGAATTCAGCAAACTCACGTGCGCACTTCTCAGTTGATGAGATACGTAGGGCCTCTTCTTCATAATCATCGAAGTTGCTAGTATCACCAGGTCCCTTGCAGCGAGGGATGAATGGTGCCTCTATTTTCTTCTGGAAGACAGCAATCCAATCCGTGCTTGCAAACCATTTATGACCTTTGATGTCATTGACGCCAGCTTTAAGATTGCCATAACGTTTTGTCAAATCCACTTGCAGTAGATTACGAAGAAGATCTTTCAGATCTGAGCCGAAGTGTGAAGGGAAACGGACTTTGCCAGAGACAATTTTCTCATAAATTTGAATAGGTTGGTCAGCAAAGAACGGCGGATAGCCAGCAGCCATTTCATAGACCAGTACTCCTAGTGCCCACCAGTCCACGGCCTTGTTGTATCCTTTAGACAAGATGATTTCCGGGGCGAGATACTCAGGAGTGCCGCAAAGCGTCCACGTACGCCCTTTGACACGCTTTGCGAATCCGAAATCTGTCACTTTAAGATAACCTTGTGAGTCGATCAGTAGGTTCTCTGGCTTCAGATCCCGGTAAATGAGATCGAGGTAGTGTAGGTATTCAAACGCCAAAACTATCTGTGCCGCATAAAATCGCGAGTGAGGTTCTGAAAAGCGACCCACCTTGCGTAAGTGGGAAAACATCTCCCCTCCAGGAACATACTCCAGGACCATGTACAGGTTTGAATTGTCTTTGAAATGAAATCTGAGGCTCACCAAAAAAGGAAAGTTGATAGCCTGAAGAATGCGTTTTTCATTGAGCGTATGCTCCACTTGTTTCAATTTTACAACTTTCTGTTTATCTAAAATTTTCATAGCATAATATTCTTTCGTCGGTTTATGTTGAACTATCATTACTCGACCGAATGAACCTGTGCCGAGCGTTTTGATCCGCTCGAAATCGTTCAGTCCGGCGGTGTTGGTAGGATTCTTCTTCCATTTCTCTTCGAAGTCCTCTTTGGCCTGATCAAGGAACTCCTTGACGCTTTCAGCCGCGTCCACTTTCTTGTTCGCGGTGGCAGCATTGTTGCCCATGGCTCAGACCTGACACAAGTCCACAGCCTCGAGTCGCGGTTATTAAAGGCCGCCTTGTTACACTAATCGATGCCTGCCTACGGCCGCGTAAGAGACGGAGCAGGTCAACACAAACCAATTAAAAACACGTACATCCTCTTTATCGCACAATTACACGTCACAAAGAACAGTTAATGCTGGAACACATTGACACAAAAAGGATAAATACGAATATATCCTAAAAAAATTCTTGTCACATTCACTGAAATAAAATGGCTTCCACAACCGGACTCGATCGACAGAACGAGATCGAGCGAGCGAACGGTTCGCTCAAGGGTGGCGGTCAATTGTGACAATGTTACCAAAAGACAAAAGAAATACTACCATCACTTGAAATAAACTACTAAATTTTAAACTTTTATCTGAAATTGATGCAATTTTATACAGAACATATATATATATATATATAT
>JADGIL010028389.1:0-11447 GCA_020352625.1 Cactoblastis cactorum | reverse complement strand
TATATATATATATACATATATAAGACGTAAGTTTAAGGAGAATATATTTTTAATGTAAGCAAAGTTATTTTAAAGTATTCGTCATTAATAAGCATAATAAAAGTATAATGTAAAAATAAAAAATGTAGATGTACGTAACTGTTTTTATTTTTCAATTCCGAAATCAAAAGAAAAGCAAAAAAGCGTGTAAAAGAAAAGAAAAGAGCGTATAAATCCCTTAAAGGCCGGCAACGCTTTTGTGACCCCCCGGGTGTTGCAGATGTATATGGGCGGCGGTGATTACTTAACATCATGTGACCCGCCTGTTAGTATGCCTGAGACTTTCATAAAAAATAATAATTGGTACCTGCTTATGTATTTACATATTAGATATGATAGAGGAATTGTTCGGGGAGACTAATGTACCTATAAGTTCTACTCTGCTTCTCGTATGGGTGAAAAAAGTGGAGGTGTTTTAATTGTATTTTTAATTCTGTACAGGGCTATCGCAGAACAGAACCCTTGGGTTCCGCGGAATACACTTAAGAGTATAGCTGACCTATATGATATTATTTAAATATACCTAGGTGGTATCGTTAAGTTGTAAGTGTCCCAGTTTCAAACACATTTCCAAAATGTGTTTGAAACCAGTGATATAGGTGCTCAACAGAGTGATTGATATAAAAATGTAATAATTAATGATAATTGTTAAACAATATAAAAATTACACTTACATCGTTAAAATAAACGTGTTCAAGCCGCTGTCTTGTTTTATTGGCTTTGCTATATTCCGGAAGGCTAGATTGTCGTCGTACGCGCATCCTCTGCTCCCTTTCCATAGTCATCAGATCAGACTTCTGTGACAGCACGAGGTAATGTAAACGATGTACCAAATCCATTTTTTCGAACAAGAAAAAACTCAAAAATACGCGTAATAAAGGGAAGACAAAGTGGAAAATAGGGAAATAATGTTGAGGTAAGTAAAGAAGAGCGCGTTATTAGAAATGATCACATGATCGGTGGAGGGCGGTCCGTCGGGGCGGGCGGGCGCGATGTGACTGGGGCGAAGGCGCCGGATGTGGCGTGGCGCGCTCTCCAGCGTCGCCCGGCAACCGTTGGCAAACAACACGCAACACAGAATATACATAGGTACCTACTAATGTATTTACATAAGATTTATTAGCAAACATTCTCATAGTAGCTGCTATAAGAAAAATTGAGTAAATATGTATGAACAAGAAACCATTTTATGTAATAACGGTATTTCTTTGGTAGTGATCGTATATGGTACGCGTAACATTTCTTCGCATTAACAAAACAAAAAGTTTATGTAACTTGCCGACAGAAACAACTCGAGATCATGAAATCATTAGCCCGTAAAGTTAATTACGTATACGTGTGTGTACTAAGACAAATCATCAATACTATGTAGGTTAATGACTTCTATACACCTATCAGAAGTCCTATCAAAAAATTATTTACTTATTACTTTCTCGGTGTGGAATCAGTTATTTACAAAACTAACGACTGGATAATAAACTTACAGAACATTATCACGTTTTATCCTTTACGGTCTAGACGAGACTCGAACGCCAACCTTAGAAAAATGGTGGGCTTATTGTTGGAATGGAGATTCAGAAATAGTGTCAGGTTGTTAGCCCAGTGTGAGAATTGCTATTTCAAGCGCTTTCCCTTGATTGCCTTTCACAATCTGCACGGGAAGTACCTAGTTACATTCACACACATTCTACGTTTTTCTGTCGCTTCCAGACCAGCATTTAAGACTAAACTTGTTCAGTATTTTTTTAAAGAGGATTGTCTGATATTGGCGCAAAGTCGAACCGACTTAATTATTTTATCAAGAATTTTCAAGTCTTGTGAATCTCTCCAATGTCACGCGCCTTTTTAGATTATGGAGACAATGCTGGCAATAATCCAAAGGTTGAAGCCGTTAATACAGGCATTGTTTCTTTACCCTACTTTATTAATATGGACAGCCTTGTTTTCTTTTATATGTTGACATTATCACATAGAACGCTTGCCAATTGTTTACTTATATACTCTTTAAATAAAAGTTTAAGTGACTAGTTTGGACAATATATTGTCTTAAGTCTTTTTTTCAGGGATAAATGTTTTTATGATCTGTGGGGATAAACAATATTTGCTGTAACATTATACGGATAATACACACTAATGGATACTCGATTACATGTCACTGTTAGTCTCGTTGTTAATGACTTATTTTTCAGAGGTTCGAACCTCATATTTCTAAGGATACACGACATTGAGTGATAGACTTTATATAAATACCAAGTAAATTTAACTACCGATAATAGGTCCAAATATTTTATGAACTAAATCACATGTGCTTTCCATTTTGGAGGCACGCCGTTCTAAACTACGAACGGATTATAAGCTTTTTTCAGGAATTTTAAACAAATCACACGGGCTATGAGCTGCGGGTAAAGGGTAATGAAATATTTCCTTTAATTAATTATGGATGCTGTGTTAGTGTAAATCAAATGTAAAAATACATATAAAAGATTAAAAGAGATTATAATCTGGTGTTCAATAATTGATAAAACATAATTCAAGTTCATGGTAATTTATTAATAAGGTGGACAAAACCATCCGGTACAATCTCACAAATATAAATAAACATTTTTCAAGGTCGACCAGTTCTTAAATACCTATTTAAGTATTATCTGAAAAATCCACCATTTTGAGCTTATAACAATGAAAAATATGTAAATAGAGGCAAACCTCTATCAACAACAATAAATTGCTTATTCTTATTTTCTATTACATACATACGTAGTAAACTTGTGCTCCACAGATAAAACAAATGTGAGACCGACATACAAATTGCTTAAAGTAGGAACTTATCGAGTTGAAAACTGATTCGTTCTAAATAACAGTGTAACATCAGAACGTCATACGTTATTAATAAAATTGTGTTTTGCAAATTGTAGAAATATTGCTTCATAAGGACGTGCAATATAATATTTCTTCGAATAAATATTTCTTTGTAGATTATTTGATACGTCGAAGATAGTAGCTCAGAGCGATTATAACGCCCACTCCACCGCCCCCGGTCGCAGTGATTAGGCGCGTGTCCGCGTGCAGTGCAACAGAGACGTTGTAATATACATAATATTATGGGATATGACATACCAAACTGACGAATATTTGGCTATTTTAATTTCGAATATTAACCTTTTGAACGCCATTTGGAATAGAAAAAACAATCGTATGTATTAATAATATAAACGTATAATGATACACGTGGTGCAGAAATTTATTTTACGTCAGAGGCTGTGTTGTACGCAGTTTGACTTGCATTTAAAAGTTTCCGAAAAAAATATATTTATGCTATTAACTTAACAACATTAATTAACATAAGGAAGAGGTTAATAATAAGTTAACATGCTTTAAATGTAGTTGTACTTAAAGAAAAAATATTTGGATTATAAAATACATTGATCAGATTCGTGAAGTGAATCTTGTACACATAATGTTCACATTTAATAGATTTGGAAAAAGTGTTTAACAGATATCTACAAAATTAGACAATAGGCATTGGTTTAACTTTAATTATAAAGGAAATAAATTTAATAGGTTTCTAGGAAAAATCTGTAAGTTATCAACATTATATCTGTGTATAATACACATAATTTGTACGACTATTTACATTTACATAACTTGTAGTAATTAATAAATTACTATCATTATTTTACAAATTTAACGATTTATACTTTTAATTTCTTAATACTCGTTCATCAGCATACAACAAAATACACTTTTGCAACATTACTATAAATATGAAAATACCTGTAGCAAATTATTTCTTTCTTTATAAAATTATGCTTAATTTATTTAGTTATTAATTAAAAATAATTGAACACGATTTTATTATCCACATTGATATGCATTCACATGACCTTACAATTTCAAATACAAGCTTCATTATTAGTAAATTGGACCTGATATTTATTTAATGCAAACTACATAATTAAAATTAAGATACTGCTTGAGTAAACTATTCGATTTATCAATTATACTAATCAATAGAATGAATAATTTATTTTGTATGCACTATTTAAATTGTCTTATCAAATCTTTACTCAAATATTAGAACAGAACAGTCTCTTTTAGTATAGATAGAACTTTATTTATACAAGACGTTGTTAATATTTATTATTAACAAAGTATTGTACAATCAAAATTTACGGGAACACAATATTTTAATTGGCATGCTTTATGTACCGAAGGGCATAAAAGTATATTCTATTTTTTTGATAGTAGGTGCGCATGGTAAAACACCATATTTATAAAAAAAATTACAATAATTTCATGATTTTACAAGACTTGTTTGATCTGTAAATAGAACACAAAAAATTAATTTGCATCTTTGAGAAATATCTTAAAATTTATATGCTCCAGGATCTAATACTATTAAACATAGCTTGATTGTTGATTTTACCTTATTTTTGGCTCATTTCCAAGCAATATATTAACATTATCACACATAAAATCTGTATTAAACTGTTAAGAAATATATAGCTTTTATATACTACTCAAAGCAGTTAACTTGATATAGCGACAAATTATATACAACTACATTTCTTCCTTGTTGAGCAAATTAAATTTCGTAGTGGTTAACAGCAACAAATGGTAACAAAGTTAAAAATTACTGACACAAATTTATCTTAGTTAAACTGAGTCATTTTCATGATTCGATTGGAAATAGATACTTTTACATAAAGACTAAGATCTAAAGAGTTTAATGTTAAATAACTAAAATAATTTGTTATTTATATACAAAATAATAGTACAAAACACATGTACTAATCACCATATCTAACATTGTACTATTATGTACACAATAAATATTTATATTTACTGTGGTGCTTCAGCAATTTTGGATTTTCCGTTCAAATGTCCAAGTTGACCTAACATAAGTACAGTGTTAATTAGATTTTCAGAGTAAATACGTTGATTGGTTTCCATCCGTCTTAATTTTTGAACAACATACTTAGAAAAATATTCTAGCTCGTTTTCATTTCCTGGGTTAGAATTGCCTTTGCCACCACCATCCAAACTTCTTTTGCGTTTGTTACTTTTTGGGCTTGATGAACTCTTTGGTCTTCGTTTTGATGTGTTAGGGGAACCCCCATTACTGCTGCCACTGTTGACAAATGCCGAATTAAGATCCTCACCCAAGTCATTTGCTTCTTCCTCATTCAATTGGATAGTTAGATCATCTGGGACAGTGACCATAGGTATATGATTTTCAGAAAACAATGGTGAAGGTAAGAAGGACACACGTTTTCGGACTTTTAATCCAGTATTTTTAGGTTTTATAACTGTGGTGTCTTCAGCTGAAGCAGCAACAGTATGCCTTCTGTTTGCCTTTGTCTCTGTGTTATGTAAACGGCTGCCAGTTTGTTTATTGCTCCAAAAGTTGACCTTAATTTTGGGTTTTACTTTCTGTTCTGTTTTAGTTTTTTTCAACACTGTAGGGAATTTGTACCGTACATCATCATCATCAACCTTTGACTTTTCTCCTTTTAAGGTCTTATTAGAAGGTTTATTGGCATTAAAATACTCAAGATTTAATTTGTATCGAATATTATCATCATCAGATTGATAGCCATTTTTTTTCATGGATGATTTATCTGCTGTCTTCATGTTATATGTCTGTCACTTCACTGGTTTTACAAAAATAATTTGTGTAACTAGATCTTATATAGCACCTGAAAATTGAAATAAATTCATTATATATTTGAAATAAAAGGCACTTCGTAGCGTTGTAGGATAGTACTTATCTAGTGTTCTTGTTTCAAAGCGACAGAATGTAAACACTAGCAGATTCCCGCCCAAAATACGAAAACAACTTTTGATTTGTAACGCACATTAGATAACTTAAACTGCAGTTTACTTTTATTATATATATACATTGGAGCACATTGTATTATTTCTTAAACTCAAAATTGCGAAACTTTACTAATGTCACTCAATATTTTAGAGATAAATATTTTGAGGTTATAAGATTGAGCTCTAAAAATATTAGATAATTTCAAGGCCTGAAGGTGTAATTGTAATTTGTTTACATCTTTACACATTTTCCACGTTTGATTGACTGATTAATATGTTTATCAGCTACATTTTCATAGAAAATATGTCTCGTCATCACTTTTACGAAAAACATTATTATGATTATATAATCTAACTGTTAGGCATAATATATCTTACCTTCACAAGTGTGTAGTTTTATATACAACTAGGAATTTCACTTTGCACCACATAAGTATTGAAAAATAAATAAAACTAATATAAACACGGCACGCACTGTTCACTAAGCAATTTTCATGACGCAAAATAGTACTATATTTGCCCGCAAGTGGCAGGACTGTGGCGGTGCGTGCGGTAGCTACATGCGCGCGCGGGAAAACTTGTTCCGGATTTCAGAGCGTTCCGTTCACAGGTGTATAATTGTAATAAACTATATTTTCTCACTGCAATGACAATATATTATTATTTATTAAAAATGATTTCAAGTTTTAATAAGACTTTGCTTAACATTGAGCAGTAAATATAAAAAAAGGCATTAATGCAGAGGTAAGTATTATTGATAGTAAATGTGGTGTGGTGTTTTTTGTTTATTGCTGATAAATTATTTTCACGGAAACCTTATCTATACATATAATAAAATTGTAACTGAGTTATGTCTGTACATGGGAGATATTTAAGAGAAACATATATAGGGGCTCTTAATAGGACTATGGAAGCCGAAACGATTATTGTTGAACTTTTGGTTGTATGTTTGTACGCTTATCGCACAAAAACTACCGAACATATCTGGATGAAGTTTGGTTTTAACGTTAATTTATAAAACATATTCCATTAAAATTTCAAGCGTCTTATTATTGCCGTTATCAATATAGAGCAAAATAAAGCAAAAAAAAATCACATTTGTTATATGGGAGCCCTCTTAATTTTTTTATTTTATTTTAATTTAATAATTTATTTTTATTATTACTCTATAAAAACACATTTTTGTAAAAAAACAGCGGCAATAGAAATACATCATCTGTGAAAATTTCAACCTTTCAGCTATCACGGTTCATGAGATACAGCCTGGTGACAGACAGATTTTTTTGTGGTATAGAGCTACTACTTTCAGAAGTTAGGTCCTCTCCACATNNNNATGTGGAGAGGACCTAACTTCTGAAGGACTAGGTACCTACATTAAACGATAAAAGAACTGAATATTTCATAACATACTTAACACATACATACGATACATTGTATTTGTTAGTAATGGAGTAATCATATCTTGTCAAAAAGATAAAAAATGGAAAATTTTCAATCAAATAACCAACCCACAAAGTACTTATTTGATTGATTTTTTCTGGTTGTAATATTTGCTATCTGCTTTATGAACGAAAAGGTACAGCTGTATGACAATTATGTAAACGTGATAAGAATAATTTTTAAAATAAATAACATAAAAATAGGCAAATTCGCCACTATCTTACAAATACCTGAAATAAAATACACAAGTTAAAAGCGCAGCTTTAGCTTCTCAGCATTTTAATGCGAGAATATGTAATGTAATGGCAAAATTACATTTTAGTAATTGTTTTTGTTTTTATTATTATGGTCTCCTAATAAAATAAAATAGATATGGGTCAGGGATTGTTTTTTGTCTTTAAGAACTCGTGAGACTCGAATCACATTATATGAATATACTTAGTTGAATGGTTGGCTTATTGGCGGATTCTAGTTTCTGGTGTAGTATAATAATTATGATCAGTATAATAATTATACAGTATAATAATGATAATCAGTATAAGTATGATAAGTAGTGTGTTGTCTTTTAAGAAAAATACAAATCAAATTAAATCTTAGAAATGCTGAGTTTCAAAAATAAAATTCAGAAATTAGACCTTCAAAGGCAGTACTCACGTTAGATTTAATAAATACATATATTAACAACCTATGTTAATCAACATATGGACCGCTAGCATTTCGAAACGACCACTGTTGAGACGAAACGTTGAAAGAAACTCAAGAAATTTTTACCCCTATTTTCCCCAGTTTTTAGCTCTTCCCTTGATTGACTTTTACAATTTGGTTAGGAACTGATTCAGCTGGTAAATTCTTTGATTTTCTCTAGCTCCCAAAAAAGGATGGAAGATTATTTTACTAAGTACTTATCTACTTAAGGAAACAACGTATTTGGCTGGGATAGCCTGTATTAAATGGGAGATTTTTAGTATAAAGTTATGTCCTCTAAATAAATATACAATCTTTGATTGGCATAATTTTGGCTCTTTAGAGAATTTGAATATAATTGAGTTCTTTCGTCAAAACACGCTCAAGAATACATCAACGATTATGTACCCATGAGCAGGTCTCGGCAGGAAGGGGAAATATTGTAAATTAATGAACAAGAAAACTGGGCTATGGAATGATATTTTATTAATAATTATTGCTAATTACCACAGATCATAAAACATAAGTATATGTTTTAATTATCTGTGCTAATTAAGTAATTTTATTTTAGATTGAATAATAATTACCCAAAGTATTTATTTTATTTTGACATCCCCTGTAGTCCAGTGGTCAATGCGTTTGCCTTGTGATCCGGAGGTCCTGGGTTTGAATTCCACTGAAGTTAACTTTGTGAAAGAAGGTTTTTTGTGTCTTGTGTAAAGTAATGTGTAGTTAGGATATTGCAGGCTTGAATCACCAGATTATCCGAAAAGAAAGATGATTCCGTGCTTCAGAAAGCACGTTAAACTGTGGGTCCCGAACGGCATCTAAAGTTTGTATAAACCTATCCTAAGATTGGTACTGGTTTACCCTTTGGATTGCAGAGATCAGATGGGAGTCGCACTGTGAAAAAACTAGTAACCTCACCAAATCTCCTAGTTTATCTCTTAAGTGTTACTGCTGAGGAACCAGTCGTATTTTTTTATATAAATTTATAAGTATTTTAATATTCATAACCAATAGGAATAAGCATATTTTAATTTCCGTTAGCGATGCATAATATATACCTAATTATTACATTAGGCAAATATAACAGATACTAAAAGCGTTATAAGATCTTTATAAATAATAAAATATATGAATTTTACACATAAATAACGTTTTACTTTCTAAAGTCCAAGACGAACATGATTATGTTATGATCTGTAACATAAATGAAATGACTACCTAAATACTTACCATGTGATTTTTCATTGATATCCAGCCCATCTTGGCTCGATATTTAATTTTTCTTTTGTTGTCCGTGATGAGAGTCTTTACTTCCACGGTTTTATTGAGTAACCGGACGGAAATTCGCGAATTCTTAATTTCAGCAATGTTTTAAAAGCTGAATTATGTAGACGACACAAATACGAGGTTATGTCGGTCCGCGAGATTGCTCTCCGACTGAGTTGGAGGCTGTGCGCAATGCGACACTGCTCACATCAAAACATTATTTATTGGCAGTGCAACATAAAAGATGTTTAATTTTTATTTCTACGAATTGAAAACCAACAAAAACAACATAATATCTGCGAATATGATACAAGTGGGGGAAATCATTCAGTTGAAAATTATTTTCCAATGTCAATAATAAGTACTTACGAATAAGTTATGAAAATGTTTAAAAACATTCGAGAAAAAATTACGAACTATATTATCTATGTTTAAGAGAAAAGATATGAAGTAAATAAAAAAAAGAACATGCTATCAACATACCTTTACTTGTCCTGTAACTATTTTGAAAAGAGAACGGAGGGAATATTTAAAACTATTGATTCGCGCTTTCCGGCCTACTCCGCATGTGCGGAATGTATAGAGCAGCCCAGAGCAGGCTCTTCACCAATAGGGCAGCCGTCTTGGACTGGGTAATGACAGGTGTTGTTTACATACACTCTACAGAAGTGCCTCGTTTCTTAACAAGTTCAAGGTGTCAACTATGCCTTAGTTAGAACAACAGTTCTTTTCATTTGGAATGTCATACAACATAGTCACACATTATTGCAGTAAGTACTTACGTTTGTGAATACAAAACTAATATAACACTTGCAATTAATATTTAATTAGATTTTAGTTCTGGCGTAGTTTTTTTAAAATGTTGTAAATTTTTTAAATACTTTACGTACCTAGAAATAAAGCTACATACTTATCCATATCTTGATAAAAGTTCTTAATTAAGGAATTAAGAACTTTTATGAAGATATGGATAAGTATGTAGCTTTATTGTAGGTGCAAATAATTGAAATGTGGTTCAGTGTTCATTAACTTTTTCTCGTAATATTTCGAATATCATTATTACATCTGGTATATACTTTTCGGTTATAATAATTTCAATTTCCACCTACACCGATGACATAAAAACCTATAACACTGAAAAGTTACAAAATCGAATCCAATCAAGTTCTTTTTTATTAACACTAAGCTTACCTGAGCTCTGACGGCCGCTAGATGGAGCTGCGTGGCCCTGTAGTCGTACTTCTTGATAGATATCTCCTCCTGCACAATAAAGTTTTATTGAGCGAAAATATCACATAAATGTCAAGTTTACGACAGCATAAAAAATAATAACTTGTATTATTGTAAGTTATATAATATATGTATGTATATCCACCATAACATTTGTTAACAATTGTTTTGTTATTATCAATTTTATTGTCTTGTTATAATATGCCACTGTTACAGAATATCTTTTATCGAATAAGAAATCAAAAATATTACCTAAAAGTACTTTTAACTTCTTTTTTTATAATTTGTATTCAAAAATAGTAATTCGAGGCTTCGAGGTCGATATTAAAAAATTAAAAATAAGTATGTATTTTTTTAAACGTTTTTAATACTTTAGACTCAGTTATTAATTTATCCGCAGATAGGTGTCTCTGTACGCTGATTCTTTCTCAGCTTTTAAGAAAAAGCTTGTAAAAGCGTTCAAAATCGTTAACTCGAGCATTAGATAGATGTCGCTCTACGTATTAGACGAAAAGGATGGTATAGCTTTTTAAAAATAAGTTTTATTAAATAAATCTACGTAATTATATGTATTTCATATTTCCAAATAATATTTTCATATTTTCTTATTTAATTTCCTATTTACTGTTTTTGTGATTACAACCTAAATTCGGTTGAAATATAATTAAATATAACAATAACATTATATTCCTAATGTCTTTTATTTAACGCTCTTATATATTCTTTAATATATCTATATTTAATATAGTAGTTTTTAATAGTGGTATGGAGTCACTACTGATAGTGGTGTGGAGCCACTACTTGTAGTGGTGTGAAGCCAGCTACAGGTTTCTTTTTAGCCTGTAGCACGAATGGGCCGGCTCGTCCGGGGAATTACCATACTCCCACAGAAGACCGACGCCTGAATGGCGGTTATCAGCCGTCATGCTCCGTCCGGTGAGTGGGAGAGCCGGGGGCTCAAC
>JADGIL010028380.1:342-16899 GCA_020352625.1 Cactoblastis cactorum | reverse complement strand
AATATCTTTATCGTTTATAATCTCGTCTATAGTATAATACGCTTTTTCTAATAATTATTACTTTATTTTTTTAGTGAATATTGAGTCCTTTTCCTCTGATCTCAAAATATTAGGCAATGCATTATAAATTTTTGATGTCATAATTAATGAACCGGAACGAACAATATCTAGCTTTGAGAAGGGTAGGTACTACTAATTTATTTTTATTTCTTGTGGGATATCTCCGTGGTAAGTCTTTGTACTTGCAATAATACAGAACTTTGTATTAAAATCTGGTCTCGGAAATACGTACATCCCTAGTGTTGACAGCATTTCACAGATAAAAACTGCAGAAATAACTAGAAGATTGGCTAGTAAGGACTAGGTCCAGAGCCGTAAAAGAAAAATAATAATAACTTTTTTTTTATGTCAGAGGGAGGCAAACGAGCAGGCGGGTCACGCGATGTTAAGTGATCACCACCACCCATAGACAACTGCAACCCCCGCGGGATCACAAAAACGTTACCGGCCTATAAAAAACCTCCGCCCTCCCCACATGGGGAGGACGGGAAACTTGGGCCTCCGGCTCTCCCACTCAGTGGACGGAGCATGGCGGCTAATAGCCGCCATTCAGGCGTCGGTCTTCTGTGAGAGTGTGGTAGGTACTTCCCCGGACGAGCTGGCCCATCATTCATTCAGGCTCATACCACTATAAAAAATAGCAAATTTTATAGGTACTGGTTGAGTCTGATGCATGCTTTTTAGCCTGCAGCATGAATAGGCCTGCTCGTTCGGGACAGTACCACACTCGCACAAAAGACCGACGCTTGAATGGCGGCTATCAGCCGCTATGCTCCGTCAAGTGAGTGGGAGAGCCGGAGGCTCAATGTTCCCGCCCTCTCCATTTGTGGAGGGTGGAGGTTTTTTATAGGCCAGCAACACTTCTGTGACCCCGCAGGTGCTGCAGTTGTCTATGGGCGTCGGTGATCACTTAACATCACGTGACCCGCCTGCTCGTTTGACTACCTCTTATATAAAAAAATAAAAGTATTTGACAATGACAAATGACAACAGTTGTCAAATTTATCCGCGCAACATAAAGATATGTCAATGCGAACAAAATTTTAAAATGTTTTAAACTTAAAACAACACATTTTATTGATTGTAATCGCATTCTGTTTTATAGCCAATATGTTCTCCAAAGCCTACAAATTAAAATCAAATACAACTTTGAAGAATTCAGAAAAGTACGGCATGATTCCTCTTGCCAGTGGTGTCTTGACTGATTTGTATAATTTTTAATGTATTGTACCCTTTTTTTTGTAGAAAACATCTTGCTCTAAGAATACAAAATGAGTTCTCGAATCTCACGGAGGATAAAGTGAAAGAGTTAGTGCCAGTGAAGTCGAGTACGATATGTATGAAGTTGTCCCTACACTCGGGGGACATCGTAGGCGTGTACACCGTGGACGGAGTTCCGACGCTGATTGAAACGGAGGAGCAGCTCGTGCCGACGGTGTGCGCTCTGTGGAAGGTGCCGGATATGGTGCCTCATATAACTGTCCATTCACCAGTTGTGCCAAAGGTTCCCAACATACAAATTCTGATTAGTTTTTAATCATACTTATGAATGAAGCACTGTCATTTCTTTATACAATAATTTAAAAATCGCTGGAATAAATTTATTACTTTTCATCAGGTTTTAGGCGGTGCTTCTGTTTACTTGCCTGGTGTGACATTGCCAGTAGGAGGAATAGGCTTCCCACAATTCAGTAAAGGTGCTATAATAGCAGCCAACACAACAGACAATGCCGCGGCCGCCATTGTGGGACGAGCCGTCATGTCCAGTGGTGACATGCTGCTAAGGGCAGGGTAAGTGTTTGTGTATTGCTTGTCATTTAAAATATTTGTATTTTATACTAGCATGTAAGCTATAAAATTACTAACTACTAAATATAATTAACACATCTGAAAAAATAATTAAAAATAGTTCATATTGTATTATTTAGAACAGGGGTTCCCAAACTTATTTTGTGTACTGCCACACTTTGACAATAAATTATGTTTTAGTGCCCCCATTTTTACACAATACACAGCACCCCCATTTTTTTTTGGGTCTTTTACACCTCCTTCAGGCCCTTAGCCCCCACAAGGGGGCACTATCGCCCACTTAGGGTTAAGGTTGATGAGTATAAAAAAGTGAAATAATATAAATAATCCAGTAACTATTGATTTTTTAATCATATCATCGTATGAATATAATTATAGAGGCACATGTCTAGAAGCCATACAAGTGATAGGAGACCAGCTGTGCAAGGACCCCAAGACAGGCAAGATTGAGCGGCCCAAACTCGCTCCCCCCACATATGGGAATGAAGATCCAGCTGTTGATCTAGCAGTAGATATTAACCAGGTGATTAAGTTTTAATGATAATGCATAAATTGCCATGTTTTTTTTCTTGCAGTTTACTTCTCATTAACATAATTTAGTTTGTTAATTTATAAACAATGGCATCAGATTTTTCTAAAGACAAGTATTATACTGTACATAGTAAACTTGAATTTAACCAGTAGTTTCCCCACAATGCACATAAGTTAGGTCTATCTACTAACTTGAGAAGAGGCAGAAACAAAACTTGACTTTTCAGTTTACAGTCAGTTTTTATAATGAAATAACTCTACCTCAAAATCAAAATATTTATTCAGAAAGTAGGACTTCACAGGTACTTTTTCACATCAATATCTAACAAACATATCTTAATCAAGCTGCAAAATACCAGCCTCAACAATAGATCTAGCTGAAAGAATTGAAGAATAAAAATATATAAATATTTATATGATACGAAAATTTGCACAAATGAACTTCAAACTAAGTTCAAAATTATTATAGGATACTAACTCAACAACGCTTATAGTAATAAGACTTATAATAATAAATATAAATACATTAAAGATCCAAACCAATCTCAATAATCAATGGCATAAAACGGACCAAAACTATTTGAGTTTCTAACTGCATTTCTTCTCAGCAGTGGTTGTTCCGAAATGTTGGTAGTTTGTAGCATGATTAAGATATAAGATGTTTTTTGAATACTGACAAGTCTTTGAAGGTCTAATTTCTGAATAAAGAATTTTCTTTAAATCGGAAAGAAAATGAAGAATGACAATAGTTAATTAGCAAAACTTTTCAGCTCACCATAAAAGAAGAATGGCCCAGCCTGGATAAGAGACACACAGAGCCAGCCCCGGCCGCTCCTATATATAATGAACCGAAAATTATTGCAGAAACGCCACACACAGACAGCCCTGAGGCTGCCGATGCTGATGAGACAGTGGTCACAGGTAACTTCAGATTTATAATCAATTAAGGCTATTCAATCTAATTAATTAATAAATGGGGAGATAAAGTTCTTGATACTTGGTTTGTTTTGGATAAGGATTATTGTATGGATTTAAAAAAGAAATCACCCGTGAATCACTACAAGCTGCAAGGGTTATTAGCAATCTGTGTGCGAATTGTCATTTTCTAAGAGCCAAGAATATTTTTACTTTCGATGCTGTGACATCACCAATTTCCGCACCGGGTTCCAGCCAATAGCTATGCCACTGGGTCTAACTTAAAATATAGTGTCAGTTTTATCTTAATCCGCTGCTATTGACAAAAACCCGAATATTGACAAAAGCTGTGTGTAAGGTAGTTAACAGTCCATAAAGA
The DNA here is from genome assembly GCA_020352625.1 of Cactoblastis cactorum. Lineage (NCBI taxonomy): Eukaryota > Metazoa > Arthropoda > Insecta > Lepidoptera > Pyralidae > Cactoblastis > Cactoblastis cactorum. The sequence continues at coordinate 13,205 of JADGIL010028380.1, read as the reverse complement.
GTACCATAACTTTTGTTTATCGTTATAAACATCCTAGCTAAAAAAGAAATAGACATCCTGAAAAAAGAGCTATATAGATGATTTCATGACCTCCGTGGTGTAATGGTTAACGTGTCTAACTGCTACTCAGGAGGTCCTGAGTTCGATCCCCATGATGAAAAATTAACTTTAATTAACTTTATAATGCTTATCAATGTACCTAATATGTGTATTTGTTATAAAATATAACACAAGTGACGAATATTAATTTTCTAATTGAGGAAGATACAATATGTCTGTCACGTATTGCAGACTCGTCGTGCGTGGAGGAGGAGAGTATCCCGACGGACATGGACGGATTGCTGCGCTGGTGCCTGCTCTGCTTCCTCAAGCTGGAGGCGAAGAACGTGGAGCTGCCGCTCAAGACCAATCTGCTATACAAGTGAGACCTGTTCTGCCACTAAAACGACCAAGGAAATTAAATAATTAATTGACGACCTCCATGGTGTAGTGTTTAACATACTTGACCGATACTCAGAAGGTCCCGGTTCGATCCCTGGTCAGGTCATGGTGAAAAATGACCTTATTCTTATTGGCCTGTGTTTGGAATGTCTATCTATATATGTATTTATTATAAAATATAATATCGTTGAGTTAGTATCCCACAATACAAGTCTCGAACTTATTTTGGGGCTAACTCAAAATGTGTGGTTTGTTCCTATATATATTTATAGTTTGGCATTGACAGAAAGAGTCTATAGAGTTACGGGTAGTGGGGAACTGACCATCATGATAGTTCAGGTACTGAGAAAAGAATGCAATACAAATTCGGCTAACTGTTTAATACTGGCACACTAAATGCTATACAGCAAACTTATGAAAACCTCTTACGAGTCTCCTTCGGTGCATAAAAAAAAGACATAAGCAATAGCATAAACATAAGTTAAATAAACGTGACACTTTGTGCCTTTGAGCTAAGGTCTTTTGTCTAACTAAGTATGTCACGGATTCTAGTTTGATTTCCACTATCTGTTTCTTAAGAAGATTTTTTTTTTTTAAATTCACCATGTGCAGCACCAAGGATTTCGAAGAGACGGGTTCCGCTTTTTGTAGAATGTCATAATAGCAACATCTTAAGAAATTATGTAGTGACTTAATTCAGACACCTGTTTCAGAAACCACTTGATGCCATTTTGTCCACCGGACAGGACGCTGGATGTTAAAAAATCTACCTACAAGAAGATGAGCAAATTCATGGACGCCATGCAAGAGGTAATTTTCATAAGGTCACATTAGGTCTCCTGATATGTATTTTAGTATTTATGTTAATAACTGGCCAAGAGCGGATTCTTCGAGCGAGTCGAATTCTCTTATTGAGAATTCTTTATCCGCAAAACAATTGAGCGTACAAAAACTTTTGTTATAGTCGGTTGTAGTCTGTAGCATGATGTAGATATATAAATGTTTATTAAATATTGACGTGAAAAAGTGTGAGTTTAGATAATAAAATTAATCCCAAAAATACATGTGCAACGCCATCTATGTTTATCGTTACGACCTGTTCAATGGTACCGTACGCGGTTATTAATTCTCAGAATCGTTTTCGTCCCACGGCTCCTAGACGGGATAGGCGTTATTGTCGTAATCTGTTCAAGGAAGGCCTGGTGGAAGTGCGCGAGATAGAGAAGGGCGTGGCCGCAGTGGTGGCGGTGCACGCGGCGCACGCGGCGCTGCGCGCGTTCAGCGCGGGCGCGGCGCCGCCGCGCGCCCGCCCCGCGCGCAGCGGCGCCCCGCCCGACTACCTGCCGCCGCGCGTCTCCGAGCTGTACTGCGTCACGGCCGCCGTGGCGCCTCTTCTGCCTGAATACAAGTGAGTAATGGTTAACATACCTGAAATTGAATCACTTGCTGTAAAACTACCCACCGCTACTCGGGTGGTTCCGTTTTCGATTTCCGGTTAGGTCGTAATGGGAATGATCGATTTCAATCGGCCTGCGTCTTGGATGTTATCATATAACACGAGTATATTGTAGATTTAGTATCATAGAACGCGAGGTTAGGTTAAGTTAGTTCCGAGTCTACGAGTTTTCTGCCGCAACATTTTCAGCCTTCAATAAATTGTATTCGATGTCTATTACATATTTATAAGTAATTTTTTCAGAAAAGGCACTCCCCTGTCGTCGGCCACGGTGCGCGCCGCGCTGACGCAGTACGTGAAGAGCAGAGAGCTGCACTCCGCGCACAGCAAGGGCGCGGTGGCGCTCGACGCTGCCCTCGCTAAAGTACTGGGCAAACAGGAACAGGTATAATCAATGGAACAACATTTTAAGTATAGCAAAATTCTTTATATGTCATGACTAAGCAGGATTTATTTAAAATCTATAATGGAAAGTATCCCTTATAGAAGGCTAATACTAAACATCGTGCAACTATTTTAATATATCATTCAATTGGAACAAATTAGATGAAAATGAGAGCTACTAACTATGGAAAGTCCCTTAATAAGGCCAGATAAATCTGATTTCTTGGTTACAAAATAGTAATGCAATATAATGTAAAACTGAAGATTTTTTTATAATGCAGTGCAAAATATTTTATTTATTGAGTCAATTGTTATATATTAAATAAATATGTACATACATACACATAAATTATGTTATTACAAACCGTTTGCAGGAATGCGTAAAATGGGACGTGTTGATGACGGGAGTGCTGGGTCGCATGACCGCCGCCACGGAGATGCAGTTCTCCGACGGAACTGTTAAATTAGCCAAGAGCAAGCTGGAACCTATCACCATGGTCACCGCCAACAGAAGCGGGAACAAAAAGGTACATATACTTGTTCATTGAATAGAAATAGAAATTCACAAAGCGTGAATTAATTTAAAGTGAAAAAATTTAAATTGTTAAAACCTAAGACNNAAATATTTACACGTCTGCATGCAGATCGAATACATTGGACAAAATATATTTTAAGAACAACTATTATGTAACATGTATTCATGTAAATAAATATTTTGAGTTTGAGTGTATCGGAATAACACGCACGGCGCATTGACTTCTGGGAATAAATAATTTATTTATAATTCATAATAATTTAATTGTTAATAATTTATAAAATCATCAAACAAAACGTTAATTAATTTTAATGTGTTATAAATAGACATTTTATTTCAATTATCATTTTCTGGACTCTAGAGAATAATGGGTGGGAGATAGAGGCTTTTAAATGCGAATGTAAACTTCATCAGGTGACTCTGGTGTCGAACTTGGAGTCGTTCGGGTTCAACTTACAAGAGCTGGCGTCTGTGTGCCAGCGCGGCGTGGCGGCGTCCTGCGGCGTCACGCGCACGCCCGGCGCCAGCCGCGACCAGCTCATGCTGCAGGGAGACCAGGTAACTGCACACCACCTACTGTCCTCTACTGCCGAGATCCTGATACCTCAAAAGGACAAAAACAAACCTCTTGGACCACTTTATTGACCACCAATAAGTTCCGTCTGATTTTGCACACAAATAATATTTTAATTTATCTATCAATAAAAAACTAGGGCTCTGGACGCAAAATATCTTTATATTATCTGCGCGGCCACCAGCATCTAAGTCACTCCATATTAATCTGCATTACATCTTCTTTCAGACCCACTATGTGGCAAAGCTGCTGTGTGAGACATATGGTCTCCCCAAGAAGTTTGTAGAAGGAGCTGACAAAGCCCTAAAGAAGAAAAAATAATGTTATGCTGACCTGAAATCTAATTTTAAACAATGTGATAAGACTGCATGATCTAAAATAAAAACCTTGCTTTGTTAATGTTCTTTATTTAATTCTATCCTTTTAACATACAGAGTCTGTATAAAAATATATGGCATCATTCACATTACATTGATTAACAAGCCTAAATTATTACATTTATTTTATATGCATATTTTTATAAATCCTCACAAGTATACTTAAACTAAATTATTGAAGGAAGACATATGAGACTAAAATTTGATTAATAATTACAGTTACACATATTTTATAAAAATATCAATATAAATCTGTATATCAAATATAATTTATGTACATTAATATGCTTATGTGAGCAAATACACTATAAAATTTATGAAAATAATGCTAAATTTATATTCAATGCACAATGCAAAAAAACAATTATTTTTACTATTCTAGGGTTGGGGTGGGTAGATGTCCGTATTTTCAACTTAATTACAAGTTCAACACAAAATACAAAGTTATTAAAATTATACATAAGTATCTGCCAAAATACTTTAGAAATATATCAAAGGAACATTCAAAATATCTAAGAACTAAAAGTATTAATAATAGAACCACAACCAATTAAAAAAAAACTTAATTTTAAAAATTAATTAAAAACACCATTAACTGGAGATCAGAATAAATCTATACCTGGTTTTCCAAGTGATAATTTAACACCATACATCCAATTTCCACTTCAATAAAATTCACTGCTCACTTCACTTTTACACTTTGGTAGATGTTTTCGACGTGAACTTGAATGGTGTTTTAAATGGTAGCAGTGACTTCCTTTTCGTTTTCTTAGCTTCAGGAGCAGCCTTGGGTGTCTGTGCCAGGGACTGGCGCATGCTGCAGCGGGTGTGGTCACACACACTGCCTTTACTGATGCCTGAACTCACTTCACTCCATTGGCTTCTCAAAGTCATCACTGAACTTTTAGATGTATTAGAGCTCTTAGAATTCAAGCTCGATTTAGATGGAGTCTTCCTTAAGCTGCCCTGGCTAGTATTTGTGATGTCGCCAAAGATATTGTTGCTGGTTTTCGCCTGTTTTGAAGGAGATGAATGACTCCAGTTCATGGCAGCTCTTTTTTCAGATGTAATCTTTTCAAGGTCCAAATATTTAAATTTGTTGATGTCTTTCACCTCAACAGGCTGTTGACGTCCCTCATTGTCCGTATTCTCCAAATCATAAAATGTTAAAGTGACACTATCATCACTTGCCACAAAAGGATTGATAGATGTGAAGTGCACTTTCTTTGATGAAACTTCTGGAAAGATGTTACGACGTGGCATGTTTTCTTTAGTGAACTTTTGAGCTGTAATTATTATGCTTCCATCTCCAGCATCAGCTGATAGTGAGCTGTCAAGGTCTTCATATGCATAGCTCTTCCTGCGAGGCTTGGGCCGCGTGGAGCTCGCACGCGGACGTCGCCGCGACATTCTGTGATCTCCAACTTGGGACAACATTGGCGGTAAAGTGATCCCATTGCTCTGGACTCCTTCATCTAATGATTCATTCAATGGAATTATCTTTGTGCTGGGGCTGTTCAAAATCTCCTTAGCAACAAGATCTCGCTCCCTCTGATTCAATGACTCCTCTCGCTGCCTCAATGCTACTAGACAAGACATCCACTGCTGGCTCAAAGTCTCTTCTGATACTTGCTTAGGGCATGTATACCTCTGCACGGCATCAGAGTATGGCCTCCTGCTACGAGGAACAAAACCTGGTAGTTCCAATGCTAAAGCAGCTAATGTTGGTGACAGAGAATTATTTAAATGATCATTCTTGTTCTGTTTGTGCTTTGGACTGATGTTAGAATAAATGGGGCTATCAACAAAGGTCACAGGCTTCCGTGGTAGAGGTTTCACAGACTTGGACAGTTCTACAGCCTTTTCAGAATCACACTTGTTTGCTTCGGACACAATGTCTTTGTAAACTGCACGGACAAGAATTTCATCAAGTGGTTTCACTTCAGATGTTTCTATGTTGCTGAGAACTGTGGGATGATAGACAATTACGTCGGGGCATAAATTACAGTTTCTTTCATCAGTCAGGAAAATAATGATATCTTGGAGGTCATCACTGTAGTGGAAATCTTTGATGCAATTCTCGCCAGTGCCTGTGTGGTAGCACAATGTATGCAATACATTGCCAATTTGCCTCATCAAATTAATCTTGGTTGTGGTGTTCAGATCGAAGCAGTTCACGCGAAAATCTCCACTCATGCTCACAAAAATGGACTCCGGCGTAATACATTTCTGCAAGATCGCGAAGTGTAGAATTTCCACTTGTTTGACCAGCCTAGCCAATTCGAATAGCAGCCGCCAAAGAAAGCTCTCCGCGAAGTAAACATCCTCATCAGCACAAGTAGTCAGCAGTTCTCGCGCGCTGCGCCAACAGTTGTACTCCACGACAAAATATAACGTCCTCGACGGACCGTGAAGTATGGTGTCGAAGTACCGTAATGAGCAATCCGATATCACTGTGTTTATTGTTTTCACGTCGTTTACGATGTCCTGTATTTGCGAGTCCGAGTACGCAGAGCAATTGTACGCCTTCCACGCAAATATGTTGTTGGTGACCTTGTGTCGCACTTTGTAGAATGTACCACCACAAAAGACGTCTAAAACTTGATAATCTTTTAACTTTTCCGTCATCTTAATTGTTATTTCTGATAAATTGAATAGATTGTTACATTTTGTAACCGAAACAAAGCATCGGACGACTTTTGAATGCAACGACGGTTACTTCAATAGTGCTGCTGATTATAAATTAAAATATATCGATAACGTGGTACGAAGTCGATAAATTACTTATATTAAAAATATATGCCCTATATTATTATATATATTATTCATACATTCTTAAATATGTATTATTATAGAAAACCAATCATATTTGCAATTAAGATTTCAGAAATTCTTCTATTATTTCGTTGAACCAACTTTGAAGAGGCAATTTAATAAAAAATGGCAGATATTTTTTCAGTCTACAATGTAATTATTATAATTATTTTTGCAATATTATTTTCAAAAAATGGAGATGGTAATATGTTTGCAATTCTTCCCATGCTCTAAAAATTAAACATCGGTCGGACTCATGGTTCTGTAGTTCCAATGGTTCCATATCGTAGTGGTATGAGCCTGCTGCATGCTTTTTTAGACTGTAGCATGAATGGGCTGACTCGTCCGGGTAAGTACCACACTCCCACAGTAGACCGCCTGAATGGCGGCTATGCTCCTGCCGGTGAGTGGAAGAGCCGGAGGCCCAACTTGGTTGTTTTTTAGGGGCCGGCAACGCTTCCGTGACCCGCGGGTGTTATAGTTGTCTATGGGCGGCGGTGATCACTTAAAATCACCCGCCTGTTTGTTTGCCTCTCTCTTAAATAAAAAAAAAATCATTATGACAGTAAAAACTCACGTTTGCTATATTTTAAATTTTTATTTTCTGTTTAGTAGTTTATTCTAAACATTACAATAACGGCGATACATGCGCATGAGTTTCAGTTCCCAATAAATTGCCATGTGCAGAAAAAATACCCTAGTTTCATTTAATAATTACAAAACTGTATATTTTCTATATCTACATATTGTCTTTCATCAAAAATAATAATTGCTTAGATAAAAAAGAACCGAGACAGTAGGACCAAAATAATTCCATGACTAAAATATTATACCTACCTGTCTATAAAGGTATAAAAGCGAAAAATCACTCATTACAAAATCTCAGCAACTATATGTGAATGTATTTATAGAAAAAATACTAAGAAAAATATAATATGTACATAGTAAAAGTAACACTTGTCACAATGGAACAAAGAAAAATTTTTTTTTACCATTTGAGTTTAATTCTACTAAAAGTAGTTGGTATTAAAAACTGGGAGCGCAAAGTGCGAGTGGCGACTCGACGAGCCCCTCACCTAACGCAACGCGAGTACGCTATATTTGGTTTGACTTTTGCAGCCGTTGTTGTGAAAAATCTAATATTTTTCATTCCGGGACAGCAAAATAAAATTACGGGTCAACCTCAGAAATCCCGGCCATTTGGTAACCCTACTAAAAAGGGAAATCACTCAGTTAATAAGTTGATTCTCGGACAGTAAAACACTTTTTTATTATTATTAAAGTATTAAATGTGTCGATTTCAATGTTAAAAAATGTTGCTCAAAGCTATAATTTGAAGAAGTACTTCTTCAAGCTTTTTTTTAAATAAATAAATACCTAACTATAGAATAATAAATACATTATAATGGATAGTACTGTTTAAAACCCATATCGACTATTCACAACACTAAATATCAATCAGGATTAGGCACAGGAATAAACTAGTATAAGGTTAATATAATAGCGATTTATTAAATTTTAGGATATGACATGGATGCAGTATGTTCAAACTGGTTCAAACATAGTTAAGATTTTTCCTTTCGCAATCTCAATTTGTTATGGAAAATCGTTTATTTCAAATGTTACAAAAAATATATGCACATATTTTCTCTAAAAAATCTCCAGTACGTTAGAAAACACACGAAATGTATTTTAATGTTTGTAACCATTTTTGAAATTAGATAATTCAGAAAACATTCGACGGCTGGAATTGACAAAATGAAGTCATAATTAATTTTAGCAAAATTTTTTTTTCCTAAAAACTTCATACCAATACTAGAATAGTATTATATAATCTGTGATACCAATCAATACCTTCGTTTAGTTTAACGGTTGTTCAATTGTATATAAGTCCAACGGAAATAGTTATAGCCAAAAACGGTTATAGCCAAAAACGAAAAATGATATCGTATTAATCATTTTTATGTCCATGCGTACTTATAATGTCAAGTTTTAAAGCTAAACACGATTATATAAAATGTTAACTTTTTCTGAGGTAACCAAGTTAACATATTATCATACATAAGCTCATAAAAACTTAGATCATTTTGATCTTAGCATCAAAATGATAAACGCCCTAGAAATTTGCTTTACATTCTTTTAAGGCGCTACATTTTAGTTATAATGAAACATCTCCATCATAAAGTTGCTATTTATGTTATTTAGGACTAGAAGTGTTCGAGATTTCGTGATGAGTGAGTCAGTGAGTGTTTTCGCTTTTATATACTCATACAATTAGCTGTGCCCGCAACTTCGTTTGCATGTGGTTTAAAATAAGTTAATTTTCATTTACATAAAAGCTCTTTGGACCTTAATAATTGTTCATGTCTGTAACTTATAGACATATAGATTATAAATACCGCGTCTCGCATTATTTTTTCTCTATTATAGAATTTAGTGTACGTACATTTTTAAGTAGGTAGGTTAATTTTTGTTCTAACGTATTGTATTTGGTTTTCTCAACTCAGCTGATGAGATCATTAAGTAGGACAGAATGAAATACATTTGCTGAATAAAAGGCATGGTCATAAATAAAATAACTAAATTTAAAAATTCATTTGTTTATTAGTGAGTATAAGCGTGTTTGCGGCACAGCTGACTAGCGGATTCCAACGACATATCACATGATAACTTCCATTTATTCACAAATATAATGAAACATAAGCCAATGAAAGAATATAATAAAATTTAAAATCTAGCACTTGGATGCCTGAAATATGGAAAATTACCTATTCAGTAATCACATAATAGGGGCCGAACTTTAACAAAGCTGCACAGAGAGGAAACGATGATATGTGTGTGCCATTAAATTCTGTTGGTCACGGAATCAAACTCAACCCGACATGCTTCCACTCCATGCAGCTTAAGTTTTTCTTCGTCGATGAAGTGCTAGATCCATAATTACTAATATTGCTAACCCTAAGGACATGATTAAAATTAATTATTAACTACCAACGGCAAATAAATTCGGGAAATACTCGATCATGATTTTGTTTATCTTTTTATTGATTGGTCACTTTTGGTGTGATCATTACAATCATTTGGTAATGAGCGACTCGATGGTATTAAAAAAGTATTGTGCGAACGTTTGCAACTACCTACACTATGTTTAAATACTTTTTCAAATACCCATAATGTTAATAAATATTTACAATATTTGTATACAAGACCATTGACTAGAATCCGAGCCTAGAAATAAATAATATTCACAACAAAATCTACCAAATTTACGACAAAGGAACATGATAACTGGTAATATATTTATAATATCAACGACTAAATCATGGAATGGGCCATTTCTTTGGTAACGCGTTGCACTAGACGCCATACGTAGCCATCGAGTATAAAATACTAAAAATTCATTGAAAAAATACAAATTTCACGTTATACATATCAATTTGAACGCACAATATAACAAACTAGCTAATATCACCCGCTTCCGGTCGAAGCGATGGAGTACAAAATAAAATTTACAAAAAATAACAACGGTAAAAATAAATTAAAAATAATGCGTTAAAACATCGACACGAACCGAGCGGCCGCACATAGCTTTATACAAGAAGCGACGTCGTCCCGCGAATACTGGAACTTAACACGATGAGATCACATAAACGACAATCACATTTCCCAGCGCTACTCGTTGCTGTTACAAAAATAAAAACAGCCGAGGCATTTAGATAACTGTTTACATTACTAATTTACAGATTGAAGCAGTTATTCAAACAACCAATAAGTTTAGGGTTTGAGTTAGAAAAGGCGCAAAGTCCATCAAATTACTTTTGATAGAACTCGCATTAAAAGAGGAAATTATAACGTCACCGAACGCTGGCATAATGTAAGTCTCAGTTCCCGCAGCTATGGAGCGGCAATGTCTTGTGGCTGCGGTCACCCGCCAACTTGCCAGGATTTGAGGACTTTCGGGACATACAAGAGTTTAATGTTTTTAATTTTAGTTGTGACTAATATTTAAGTACAGACATAGCAAAAAGGGAAGCTGATTAAGTTTTATCAGGTGACTGTATTTTTAGTTATTTTATTTTCTATGAACTGAGTCCTCGAGTTCTCAAACGCCACTGGCATACTCTTAAGGAATGATTTCACAACTCATTAGGCTTCTAAAACATACCACCTGGTGCGGGTTACTCATTATTTCGCCCCTAACTCTATAGTTACATACGTAACTCGACGTTTCACTTTATTAATAAACAATACTGTGGTGGACACAACACTATCGTCGACTGCCGTTAATAAAGCGCAACCCACTATGGACTTTTAATGTTCTGTAACATCTAAAAGCTTAAGAATAATTAACACTTTATTAACGACGGACGCAATCGATAGGATAGTTCAGTTTCAACAGCTCGCTCGAATATTTCGAACAACATTGAACCCGTCGAACGTCGCGGAACAGAGGTTATATCGGTAGAGGTGGGGGGCGGGGGGCGCGGCGATCTACCGCGCGCCGGCCGTGCCGAGGCGGGTGGGCGCGGGGTGTGGGGGGGGCGCGCGCCGCGCCCCGCGGCTCAGCGCGGACCGCCGCGCGGGGGCGGGGGCGGGGACCATGTCCGGCTCCTTCTTCACTGGAGTTTCCGATCTCTGAAATCGGACACGAATGCGACTCAATCATTTTGATACAAATAAGTGTCATGGACTCTTCTAATAGTAGTAATAGATCTCAGTCTTTCAGTCAAACGGAGCCGAGCGATACCTGCGTGCGGGTGATCGGCGGGCGGTAGGGCCTGGTGGTGGGCGGCAGCGGCAGCGGCTGCAGGTCCAGCAGGTTGTCGGCGCGGCGCCGCGTGGCGCGCGACTGCAGCGCCGCCGCGCACGTGGGCCGCCGCCGCCCCGGCGCCGCCACCGGCCGCTCCGTCAGAGGCTCCGCTCCGCTGTTGGAGAAAGACAAAAATAAAGATAAGATCTTAATTCGATTTTAGATATACGTTTTTGAATATAATTATTCAAATCATAAATAAATATAATAAATAGCATAGGCCCCAAAAGAGACCCCTGCGAGACGCCTCTTTAATACGTTTTATATTAGATTTAAAAACTTTTCCTAGCCCATCTTCAGTATTATATACTTCGGCAAATCGTTTTCTGTTAGTCAAGTATGAACGAAATAAATAAAGACACTCGTCTCTTACATCCTAATTTTTAAAAGGTAATTATGATCTAAAGCGTCGAAAGCGAAGCTTAAATCAAGAAAAAACCTGTCACTCGTACTAGTCGTCATTATGTATACGCACGCGTGGTCGGCGGCCTCCCAGCAGTCGCTGTCCTCGTTGTAGCGCAGGCGCATGACGCAGGGGCGGCCGGCGTCGGGCACGAAGCTGTCGGCCAGCAGCAGGCGGCGCCGCAGCTCGGCGATGAGCGCGGCCTGCAGCGCCTCGCGCTCGCGCCGCTCCGCGTCGTGCGCCTCGCGCTGCTCCACCATCTCCTCGCGGAGGCACGCGTATTTCGCCAGGCACTTTTTTAGTCTGAGGAATAACGTGTGTAAATAGATGCATAGATGTTACAATTTATAAAATACTTAATACTGTCATATCATTTCTCCAAAAAAAAAAATGATTTTTAACATTTATAGATTTCAATCTTAAATTTCTTCTGGATCCTATTATAACCTTAAGTGCCATCCAAACTATATATTTTTTTTAATAAAACTGTATGTAGATGTACGCAAAATTGACTGACCGATTACATTTTACTTTAGTAAATCGACAACAGAAAATCATATATAAATTACTCATTTCAGTACAAAATAATATTACAACTCAAGCATAACAACAAAATTTTATCCTCACCTCTGCGTTTTGTGATCGACCTCTTGCTGCAGCGTCGTGAAGGTGTTGGTCACGATCGCAGTCGTCTCCTCTTCCAAGTCTATCTTCTGCTGCATCTCCACTTCTCTCTTCTTCCTCTCGGCGATCTCCAAATTCCTCTGCTCCAGTATTATTTGACTCTCGTTCAAGTTGTTAATGAGATCCTTTCCGCCCCCTCCTTGAACTAATCGGTCTTCCAAAGCACGGATTTGCTGTTCTAATTCCTCGGTTTTGCATTTCTCTTGTTCAATGGTCGACTCGGCGAGAATGTGTTCGTTTTCTATGCTCGCCGTTTCTTCTTCAATTTCCGCTAAAAATGTTACAAGATATTATTTTGTTAAGAATAAAAATAAAATATATATTACATTGAGGAAATCTTGTCACAGACAATTGCGTCACTAATTATTTCTTAAATTTACGCGAA
>JADGIL010028369.1:531-18910 GCA_020352625.1 Cactoblastis cactorum | reverse complement strand
TGTCCCTACCTACAAGATGGCAAAAGGTTATCTAACAAAATGGTACATATATACTTTGGTTAAATGTCAATAAACAATATTAAAAAATGTTTTGAATTTTCTTAAAAAATGCGAAAAAACTTTTTCCCCGACCTATTAAATTCTCTATAGCTACTGACTTCAGTGAGTTCATGTATAACTCTATTCATAAATTCACCGCCTTTATCGACATGAAGTATATATCATTTGACAGATAAAAAATGCAAGACTTGCTTGCTATCACAAGTTTTCGAAAAAATAAAACAGCTGTATAAGTAAATATGAAGAGAGTAGATACATTATCATCAGTTCGTTAACAAATACCTAATAACATAAGCCCTATGTCATACTTCCCTCTTCATCTTTACCGCCTTCGCCTACAATCTTGTTATGACGTAATTATAATATTTACTCGGTGTTTTAATTACTTTTTTGATAATGTAATTATCAATTATCCTATTTATATAACGAATATTTTCTCGAGTTGAACGATAAGTGCATACTTTTACTTTTCAAGTTTATTTTACGTCATTTGATCTTCAGTAGAATGAAGATTCATCGGTAACCAGAAACGATACTCTCTCAAATTTGAAAGCACTTGCGTTATAAACAAATGCTCTGAGCGAAAGTAATTTTATGTAACTGATAGAACAAACAGCTGATATTGATGATGATGGAAGACGATGGGATGCCGCATTTACGACCGATTTACAGTCATGACGCCCGATGTCTCTCCATAAGCGTCTGGTGACAAAGAATTTCTTCTTTCTTAATTAGCGTCCAATCAAGGGAACCATTTAGTGGACGTCTAATATACGATTTACGAGCGGCGGACGACAGCTTTCTCACGCATTCACTGATCGTGTTTGAAACTGCAGATGTGCAAGGTTATTTGTTGAAAAACTTTCTGTATATAGATAATAAATACAACTAATCCACCAGAAGTGACGACTGCCTGACTTTTATGTTCCCAATAATAATTTAAAAGGAGCCCTTTTACTAAGCATATGATTTGAATTTTAAAAACCATTATGCGCTTAGAGATTACATAAATATTTTATAAACAAACATACATACATACATACATAACATAAATTATTAATAAATCTATTTAATAATTAAATACATTTTCGACTGTTGTGTCAGAACGGTGCCCGCTTCTAGTGTTATAAAATTTCAACAAACGAAACATGAACAAACAAACAAACAAACAAACAAACAAACAAACAAACAAACAAACAAACAAACAAACATGTAAAAGCATCAAGCCGCGGAAGTTCCGTTCGGAAAACTTCTGAAAAGGCTGTAGCGGCGACGGGCGGCGGGCGGTGCGCGTACGCACCAGGCGTGGCGGCGGCTCGTTCGGCCGGCAGAGCCGCTGCGGATGCTGCGGCGACCGGACTTGTCGTGCGCGCGCGCAAACACAAAACAAACACGCGACTCGAAAATAATACGCTAACAGTAAGTGATATGAACTGTGTGTCAGTGATCGCTGAAGTGCTAGAAGATTCTGGGTCTACGCGTTTCGCTCATCCCTAGGTCGGTAGGTGCGTTTTATCTTCTTATCACATTATCATCGTGTTTTGATTGCGCGCGCAACATCCGCCGTGCAAATATTGTGGCAACTCTGGCTAAAAATAATTTTTATTTAGATTTTGATACCTTTATCTATGTAACAGTAGTTACAAAACTTCGAATCGGCTATCACATATTTAAATTCAGTAATTAAATTAAATTTTAGCAGCAGCAGTCAATAATGTTGATTGAATTAACATAATACATTTTTAATCTTTTTATTTCGCTTTGAAATATTAAAATCTTAGGTTGATAACGAAAATAATATTTTTTTAGATGAAAAATCTACTTTTAGTGCCCAATTATCATATTTACACACTCATATTATAAAATTATTTATTCAGACACAACAACAACTTCTTATTTCATAAAATATTATGTCAAACAAAATATATGCAAAGACAACAATCGAAAAACATGTCAAGGTGTAATATGCTAATACGCTAATTTTAGTCACAATAATAATTATACTGGTTTTGAACAGGTAACACATCTTTTTGGCTGTATTTTTGCAAGGTTTCCATGTCACCGAATTTTATAATAATAAGAATCGACACTTTGGGAACGCTATGGGAAAAAAATCAAACTTACAAATTGAATATAGTACGCGTACCTTTCAATTTATTTAGTAATTTGTGAATTATTAAAAAAGCAATTGTCTAAATTAAGGCATAATAGGTGTGTGAAAATAAACACGAGAACGACAGATAAGGTAAAGAAATTTAAAATATATTTGAATTTATTTATTTTACAGTACAAATTAGAACATTCGGACCTTCGGAATAGACAAATGAATCATCGGCGAAACAAGATTTTTCGCGTGCTCAATTCAAATCAGGTCCAGTTGGATAGAACTATCAATAAATATTGATGGCACAAATAAATGATAATTACGTGTAAATAGTACGCAGTGCGTTTAAAACGAGCAGTGAGTCTATCTAGACCGCAGTAATTATGCATAGACGAGTCTAGAGCAATAAGACTTGGGCAACAGTAAAGCCAATCAGAAAGAGGACGCTGACATATGTAGCTCGCCGGGTCACACATACTCTTGGTGGTTTCGTATAGTTAAACTGTCAAATTGATCCAAAAATGTCATAGTTATTGCAAATTTTCAGCGACTTAGGGTACCACCAAAAGTCAACAAAATTTAATTTTGGACGCAGAGGATAGATGCGAAACTATAACGCCAGTCTGTGTCCCCTCCATTTGGTTATTATTAGGTTTTTAGTTTGCTCCGTATAGTAGCAAAATTTGAAGTCGTCAAAAACCACATATACATATATTTACACAATGCCTGTTTCCCTCAAGAAAGACAGAAGAAACTATGCATTTTCTACGATTCTTGTAGATCTACTTAATGTCATACACACATCTACATACATCGTTATACAATTTGGGAAAGGCTTTTGTAGTTGTGTGACACGACACCATGAAAAGGTATCCTTCGAATAGTAAGTAATTTCATCTAGCCGTTCCAACAACTGAGTAAACAAAACACCGGGTATCGCAGGTGTGTATGGGCGTCGGTGATCACTTAACAGCACGTGACCCGCCTGCTCGTTTGCCTCCCTCTTTCATAATATATATTATGAATTTAATAAAATAAATTGTACGGAAACGTTCATTTTTATTTGACATCACTAGATACATCCAGTCTGGTAGAACCAAAATTTTCGTTTGCCGTCCTGTATCGTAAACGATACCTTTACATTGCAAATAAATATTTTGATATTGCAGTTTTAATGTTATAATCATAATAATGCTAGTTGTATCAATAAAATCTAAATCAAACTCTTCATTCAAATTAATTCACAAATAGTTACCAATCCAAAAAAATATCCATTCAGGGTATTTTTCGGCAGGTTTTTACTGACGGCATATTAATATCAATTATTGCAGCTTAGATTATATAAGTTTTATATTATTTTACACATAACTGACACTAGTAAGTATGACGATGACCATCAAGAGGCGGGTTGTCTCGACTAATAAATTACCTACAAACCTGTAGGAACCTAGGAACATAACATTTTATCTATGCCAGTAACCTTTATATAATCTACGTCCATAGACAAAGGACAAGCCGCGCAATAACTAGCTAAAACACTCAACGCTTAAAACTTCAACAAAAGGCTGTAAAAGTTTCAACAAACCCTCGTTTAATTCCGTCTATTTTTCATCAAGTAGTCTTAATTCTGACAAGTGATGTTTATTTATATACTTAATGCGTGTTCTCTATCATTAGCAGAAAAAACAGATGCGTCCGGATTCTTCCAACGCCTCGACGATATCTTCCTTACAGTAAAAACTAAGTTATATGAATTGTTCGTGTAAACAAGTAGCAATAGAACCAAACCAAGTCAGTCAATAAAATGTTTGTTTGGATATTATACTTACTAGTTGTGAATTCATAAAAAAATAGAAATGACATTTTCTCATCATTCTATCAACTTTATGATAATCTAAGAGCGAGTGGAGTGAATAGAAATTAGTTTTTTATCTATCTACTACCTAATGCCCGCGACTTCGTCCGACGGTACCTACTATAAATTTTATCCCTCGGGAACCGTGCATTTTCCGGGATAAAATGTAGCCTATCTTTTAATCTAGGTCATTGTCCATCTCTGTGTTAAATTTCACCCAGATCTGTTCGGTAGTTTTTGTGTGCTGCGCGTACAAACATACAGACAGACGACAAAAATTCTAAAAACAATCGTTTTGGCTTCCATAGGTCCTATAAAGAGCCACTTTATATGTTTTTCTTAAATATTTCCTATGTACAGACATAGCTCAGTTACAATTTTATTATATGTATAGATAAATAATTTAATATACATATAAACAAAAACATAAATAATATAATTAATTTGATGCGATAAACAAAACGGGCTCGAAACGAATCAGTCCAGGCTATATGATACTATTTAAATCAAGGAACTTTCTAGATTTGATAAATATAAGGAAATTGGAGGTAATAATTTCAATAAAACATTTAACAGATTACTACTATCGCGACTGGTCGACCGACATTACTGTACACTGTACGTCATGCGGTGAATATCACACCGGTCGTATTACGATTATACGATGAATATGTACACTTTATAGACGCTGTTACGGGAAAATCTAAAAGCAATGTTTCAATCCAGCCAGTATAGACTTTTAATGCTACTAATAAATTTACTGTTAGGAAACTGCTATGTATGCAATCTAGACCTCTATGCTGAAGTAATAAAGCTGAAGATTTTTGTCGTCTTTTTAGACGAGCTTATCCCGGGTGCTAACCGTCAGATAAGATTAATCTTACATATTTTTAGCAGAGTAACTAATATTAATAGAAAATACTATTAGATAGTCAAAGCAGCATAAATCCTAAATCATATTGAAATTAACGTCAAAAGCACCAATGACAACAGGTAACTATGTCCCAACACGACGGGTTTCTAAGAAAGGTTTTGCAGAAAAAGAATTCTTAATTTCGTAATGACATCGTGTCCTCTGCTTATCTGCGAATGGCATCACCATACCCATTAATTTGTTAATGTGACATTAACATTTAAGGATAATGTAGGGTCCGTGGCCGGTTATTACGAGCAAGCCGGCGGCGCACGCGCATGTAAACGAACCTATGGCTAAAGGCATAAATCAAGGCATTAGCGGACGACTACAGTTAAATGGGGCGTCGCTAGATATAATAATCGACGTACTACTAATAATCGGGTCATCCAATGTTGTCTAGTGACAGTTTAGAACAGCTACTACAATCAAAAGAAATCTACAGCAGTTGCTCACATTACATTGAAATAATGTTGTAACTGTGCAAACAGTCATAGAGGCAACATAAAGTTTTAATAATCTGCTTTTGTAATCTAAGCCATTATAAGCAAAGCTTTACTAAGATGTTGTGGGTTGAAAGTACGCATAAGTAAATATATAAACTATAAAACATATAATAAAGAGAGACACGCGGGAAGAGACTATACATTTTATATACTTATATATAGACTATACTATTTATTCTCGTTTGAGCAATTTCTTCATATCATCTTCCATTTCTCGAGCCGAAGTTATCAGTCTACAGGAATAACCCGCACTAATTGGCAGGCCCAGGGCCCATGTTGCATCACGACGTGGGAAGTGCAATCAGTGAAGGGCATAAGAGCAAACACTCGTTCAACGATGATATCATACGGGCCAAGGAGACCGAAGGAAAACCTCAGAAGCCGTAATATTTCTCTAATTAAACGTGTGTAATCGTATCGCTACCGATCGCTATTAAATATAAACGATTCGTGTCAGAGATCATGAAGGGTTCGCCTTGAGCGTGATTAGGTAAGGGCCGGTGAGAGTACACTCACATCATCTGTTTACAATCTTCAAGTTACTAGCTACCGTGTAGAACCGTATGGTCGACCGCAAAACCGCCAGTATTCACTTAATCGATCACATCCCGTAAGCCACTAGATAACCCGTAGTATTTCCTTTCATGAGAGCAAACCTGTGTTCAGTTTGTAAAGCGAATTGAATGTCCAGCGCGATTACAATTAAGGCCTATAAATATTGTTCGTACAGTGCGGCCGTCCGCGGACTTTCGCCCGTAAATTGCCGGAGAATAAAGCTGCAGACCTTAATTAACAATCTTGGTGCCGCAAACCAAATATCCTCAGGGTATTCCTGTTCAACATAACTGTTCAATGTAATTTGCGATATTGAAACTGTCAGTCGATGGCAAATAAGTACATATACCCTGTGTGTGTTTACTTGTGATGCGATATCATCTTTTAAATGATATGATCTTTGCTTGACAAAGTGAATATAGTTTGTGGAAATGCATCCATTAAATATCCCGTAAATTACGTGACGTAATGTAATTCTTCGTTATTATTAAATCAGAATATTATATCGATATTGCACTTTTTTTTCTTCTTTTTTAATTACAAAATCCAACAAGCTTAACAGCCAGTTATTTTCGAAACATCATTAACGCATTTTAAAAATGTTTGCCACAAGACCTAGCCCAACATTTTTTACAGTTTCGAGGGCAACTCCAACAAAAATGCTATTGAATGCAGATGGTATGTCACTGGCGCAAACAGACAGGTCGTTGGTGCGTCTGGCCCAACAAATGCGTATTTGTTCACAAACATGCAAACAAGCCTACTGGCGTCCTGGCACGTCCCGGAGCCGCGCGACATAATACCTTACATATGGGCAAACATCCCGAACCTGTTCAATGAGTGTCATTACTACTTCCATTAAAAGAAGTGTTCTATGTAAATAGCTTCTCAAAGCGAATGCTTTGATTTAAGGAATTCCCTTTCTTCCCGGGCAAAGGCCGACATTTCAGAAACTTTACGAGGTCTAAAGTCTAATAATAAAACAAACATTCTAAAGCAAGATAGGAGACTTATTTGAGGCGTATTTTTTGTAATTGGTGCATTTTTGTAATTGAACAAGGACAGCGAAAAAGAGGAAAACCGGAAGGAACTACAGTCATTTAATCCAAAATTACAAATTTTCCTTACGAATCACAAAGACAGCTTAATTGAAACAAACATAAAAACCTGGGCTCCTCCATCCTCGGTGGCCATCAATCTTCATAATGCAGGCCAAAGGGCTCAGGTAAAAAGCGTTCATTTGCAATTTATGCAATAATCATGAAAGAGAGGTAACTGTTTATGACATCATCGTCTGTATATTCTAGATTTATATAAAATAATAATAAAAAGAACAATATTCTTATATATTTTTTTATTTTGATAGTAAGTTCGCACTACATGAAAGGTTCAAAGGAGTTCTGATCCTTAGTCTGAACCGTGATTACGAAGATGTAACAATGTTGTCTTAACCTCCATACTCCCGCGCGTATTAGTTGCAAGAGAAAGTATTATTTCGTAACTCGCTTTTGAAACATGTCAGAAAATCGATTGTTTTCTAAGAACATACATTCGCAAAGAAGATAAATAATAAGTTCCCATTCGCTATGTTTTCTCTCTTGGACAAGACAACGTTATATACATCGATATGCTCGAGTACAGTTAGCCACAAGACGACCACAATACTTAACGTAATGAGACACCTGGTTGCTATAACATGTTTGATAGCTTCGCCCTGTCAGCTTTTAATGATAATATTTGTGTTATATAGTTTTACAGCCATTTAGGTGAATGCACTTAACGTTGTACAACATGTATTGGCTAACAACAAAACTGCAATGGCCTTTATGAAATCTGAGAAACAGAAGCTGTACTAAGAATTGTCACTTATAATTATATACTTATTGATCACGATCCAACCAAACAAAACAGAGAAATAAATAAACACTCGACCAACGAAGTTGCAAATGCGCGCATCTTTATTTTCATGAAGGTTATTCTTCATTGATATAATTTATTATCATTTGTCAGTAAAGTAGTTTAATTAATTATAGAGAAAATCAAACAATTTTGGACAAAGAAAACACTTTATTCATGACAATTAAAAATTAAATGCGTAAAAACAAAATCGATAGGTATACGTGTAAACTTTATATGAACATGGGGCGCAAAATGCTCCCGACATCGAGTCCGCGAGATGTCGCCGAGATAAGAACTTTACGCGGATTCTCGCGAGCCGATCATCATGCAAATGTTGTAATTTAGATAATGTCCAGCCGGTTTTGTCCACTTTAACATTCGTAATTTACGCGGTCGGGCCGAAGGTGAACCAGCTGAGACTCCGAACAGACGTATATTCGATGATTATGATGCTTAAGAATAAATTAAATATGCAAGTGATCATTTTAAAGCCTTTAATATTGCGTGGAAATTTGTAAACTTTTGTCAACTTAATATTGACAGAAAATATAAATTCACTTCCATGCTGGTCTGGCAGCGAAAAAAACATATTTCTTTCAACCCCTTCTCTACCCTATAGAATCTATAGTATAGATTGTTAAGACAATCATATAAAATGGCTTGAATTTGTCTCAAAGGCCATTGCCTTTGGCCATTGCATTCGGCGTGGAATTTGGGACGAAATTAATTCAAAACTTTAGACAAATGTAATGCAAAATTTTATAACAATCGGCCGAGTAGTTCAGACGTGAAAAACCTTACAAAGAAACAAATGTAAAAAATGTCGGATTTATAATATTAGTTGGGATTTCATATAAGTGTCACGTATAGAAATATTTTTTTTATGTCTTATACACTCTTCTCGTATATTCCTAACATAAACTTTCTTTTAAATTTATTTTCAGATGGGAATGAGGTCACACTAAACAACCTAAGACAAAAGAGCTATGTTCTGTTTTCAAAACCAAAACATCACATTACTAGCCATTTACAACAATCTTACTTTACCTTGCATACCTACTCATGAGTATGTATGAACAATTTTCTTGGAAGAAACTCGAAATATGCGAAAACCATTACCAATCATATCATTATTGAACATCATTTAAACAAGAAGTACATTTTTTCATAAGAGAAGATGGCGGCGCCCTAATGGCATTAGA
The DNA here is from genome assembly GCA_020352625.1 of Cactoblastis cactorum. Lineage (NCBI taxonomy): Eukaryota > Metazoa > Arthropoda > Insecta > Lepidoptera > Pyralidae > Cactoblastis > Cactoblastis cactorum. The sequence goes on along the minus strand of JADGIL010028369.1, from coordinate 9,816 downwards.
ACATAGAACCCCTGTATCGTAAACTGTCAAAATAATATCAGAACACACTCCCAAGAAACACTTAAAATTTAAACACACTATCTCACTTCCTATTTTTTCATGCGGTTTCCAACAGACTGTTTTAAATGTATTCTTCCGTCACTCACTACGCATTACCGTGAAGACATTGAACCTGACGGAGTGACCCCCCGACATGCCAGACTACCAGGTAATACGACAGCTATGAATCAGACCTCTTTCTAAGCATTGTCTTACTAAATGTAATGACATCATGGTGTGTAATAGGGATTATGTTCTATGTAACTAAAATGAAAATGTTTTTGGTGTTTCGTAAGCCGACAGATGTTTGGACAGCGAAGGAATTTGAACAGCAATTGAATTGTCATGAAGCATGCATTGTTGCGTTTCGGGATAAGAATCCGCTGAGATTTAAGGAGTGGCCGACATCGGCCTATGCATTGCATACAATAGGAGAATAGACAACGAATCAAATTAGTAATATACGTCATTTAAATGGCAAAAACAAAATCTTGGGATTTGTTTGACAAACTGTTTGTGACGTCAGCTTCTGAACATGTTAAATGGTGTCCAATAATTTGGCCTTTGCAATAAGACACATTTTAGTACGCAAAATGAGCATATGAACAATGAGAACTGCATTTTGCTGACATTAATTCTGAGCATCATTAGAATATTGTCTACCTACATACATCCCTATTGCGTTGAAAATATCTGAAGTGTGTGTATAATGTATGTATATGTTATTCTGATAATATGAATTTCTGTCAAACTACTAATACCTTAGGGAAACTTATATAAAAGAGGAACACATAAGTATGCTACGATTGGACGATGCAAAAGGTCCCACACCACACTCAAATAAGTAATCCTTACATATCAAAATATTCAGATTTTACAATTTGAATTATGTATTTGTATCATGTACCTAATTGCTTATGTACTTTGCATATCTTGACTTGCGAGCAATTTGAGAGCACCATTGTAAATATGGAAAATAAGGCCTATGAGTGCAGATTTGCTTTGTATAAATTGTTGATTTAACTAACAAATGTAACTATGCGTCTAAATAATGGCAGCTATCTAGATCTACCGGTCTCTTACCGATCGGCGTACAGAAATGAACATTGGTTTTATCTAATCCCTTGTAACTATTTCTGGTCATGCAACCGCGCATCACTCAAAAAGACTGACATGAACAGCTGAGCTGACGGTGCGTGTGGCGCGATATTAAAAATTACTTAAGTTCTCTCGACATGATATTATTTGACGTCAGAAAACATAAAAACGCAGCCTACGGCAAGTCCACGCAATTTATCGTCGTTTTTTGGGCCACCTATTGATGATATAACTTTCCTTCCGAACCTATCCTACAGTTATTCAATAGGGTTTATCGAGTCTGAATAATAATCACATATCGGGGCCTATAAAACAGATAAACGGTAGCAGTTACAAAACATTTACGTAAGTTAAAAGCACTGATATTAGGAAATAAAATCCATTAACTCTCTATTATTCGTGATAAGATTTCGTTTTCACCGAGCATTATTGTAATTCGATTCCAATAATGTTAATCAATTGCTCAAAGCTTTAGCAAGCATGTTCAAAATTCTGTAATGGCATGTCTTAGGTAGGATTAATTGGCGTCCGGTTTGCGAGCGATGGAGTCGCCGCGCCGTCTGCCCGCGGTAACCTACTTGCAGAATTCTGCAGCTCGAGCGGTTCAAGGACCTTGGTCAATTTCTACGCAACAATACCTATGCCTACAATACCGATTCGATACACTCAACTTTCAAACTTTCATGGTTCTGAGAGAATTAACCGTAAGATGTCGGTTATATGATGATTTTAATCTATTGAAATGAAACAAATTCAACGGATTTTATCGCGGTTTAATCACTGCACACAAAGGAATTTATACTGTTTTAATATTTATGTGTAATTATTTATTGAGCTCCGTTCTTAATGTTTTAAGATTTATTTGTTTCATTTCAATGTCTGATTTTTTTCTAGTCTACCTATATGAAAACTTTTTACTGTGTGATTTTCATTATAAATCTATTTATTCACAAATATTTAGTGTGATTCAACTGTGGGACATAATTTCCGAAATGAGGACACGCGGTGACGCGACCTAAGTTACACTGATAAAGCGATCTAGGAGCATTCCTAGTTATCTTTCGCGATTGCAGTAGAATAGCTGACAAATACACTTGAGATAAATATAATGCAACATCAAAAATTCAGATTTCATTTGCTAAAATTTATTTTCAACTGTTAATTAAAATTCTTCATAAATAAATGTCATTAATTAAGGGTAACGAGCCTCGTTATGAGTTTGTAAAGATTTATACTATACACATCATCATACTGACGGATGTTAATCCATTCTAGCGTACGTTGATTTAAATGATGCGTGAGACATTGTGACAGGCTGGGAATGACCTGAATGGTTGAACATGTAGGAAGTACGTAGGAAGTCGGCACACTACAAGTGGAAAGTAAAAACAAAATGCAAACATGGTTAATGAAAAAACAGAAAGTAAACAAAGGGAATTTTTAGTTGTCATTAAGAAATGATTACTCATTGTTCAGTAGTGAAGTGACACTTCATAAAAGTGACTTAAGGCACGGTGAGTCATGAAATTGCAAAGTTAAATTTATAATCGGCAAACCGACTGCATTCCAGCGAGCGGAGACAGGTAAAGCTTAAACACACGACGCACCGCGCCCAGACGAACATATTCTGCCGGATTCCGAAGATATTACAACTGCCGTCTGCATACTAAATACACACCAAACATTAATTAATATCGGTTACTAAATGATATATTATACAAAAATGTTAAATTCATGTACTAAATCCGCTGACTTTAAGTTATTTATTGACCGTATTTTCGGTGTCTTCGAAAGCTGGATGCGAGTCTTAATCTTATAGTGTCTCACTGACCGCTTTCCTTATTAACATACATGTTAACATACCCATGTACACGTGCTGGGCTGCATTATGCTGATCTTTAAGGATTTTACAAGCGTTTTGTGACTTAATCTGCCATTTATCTTTATTAAGATCTACAACTTTCGTTAGTCTGACAGCACACTGGCTTGAGTTTTCAATGGGGATTAAATACATATTATTACGTGCGTGATGTAACATTAGCTTCAGAAATTACATATTTACAATTCCAAATTGTTTTGGTTCATCTGATTTTAATATCAAGTGCAATCATTCTAGTTCAATAAAAAAAAATTAAAACACTCTTCTGTGATGAGTTTTGTAGGGTGGTCCCTAATCTCGTTCACAATGCTAAAAGCAGAGAAAAAAAGATAATAGAACGTCTTCCTATCCAACATTTTAATTTAACAACGGAAGCCGCATGACTCGGCAGGATAGAGATCAGATTAATTTCCAGCGTCGTCGCTTGTACTAGCCGTCTGTTTGTTGAAATAAATTGCCTCAAAACATTAGAGCGAGTTAGACTGCAGACAAAGAGACGGGAGAGATACTACGGTAGCAGGAGCATTGAAATAAACGTGATCTCACCAGGAAGGCCGCTCATAATAGGACAAAAGTAAGAAGAAAAGGCCAGTGACTTTGTATAAAATCGTAAACCTATTAACTCCGGGACCACATTTGATTTGACACTGTTTACTCTTCTAAATGTCTTTATTCGTGAATGAGTTGCAGAATTTAATAATGATCTTTTCATAACTTGGGTAAATAATTTTAAATGTCGACGCTAAATTGATACTAGTGATATATAGACCGTAAACATCACGTGGACATTAATTAGTTTCACTGCATTGGAACTCCCCAATAAGACGTAATGAGAGCTCATGTTAGCACCTGGAAGTGGTCGCAGCCGTATTGGCTACCTTCCAGCTCCACTGAACTTTGACAAGGGACGGTACGACTGCGGCTACACATCCGCCACACTCCGGCTAATTCAAAGCATGCTTAGACACGCTTTTCCAGGAACAACTTTACGATCCAGTAACATTAATATGCTGATACAAAAATTGTGCTGTGCAACAGCCAATAAAACGAACACAAACAACGAATTTCTTGTATAGTTATCGTCGAATTTCAGCATTGCATCAATTGCATGTCGAGCCTTAGGGTCGACGCACTCAAAATACGTCTGTACCTTTCCCTTTCTGAATTTTCGATTGCCTCCAGGTATGTAAGAGGAACAAGAACTTAATGAGGGGTTCCGACAATTGAACTCACATTTGAAATTACGAGAAGCCCTGACATGTCCAACGAGGTTCAAGTAAAGCGTGATGTTAAAACGCTTTCTTTATGAGTCTTTAATAATGCGGGACGCTCTTTCATTATAGTCTCGTTAAATGGAATTGATGTACAGTCATCCGTTGATGATGTGTTGGTATTGAAGGAGTCGAGTCGTAAATCTGTGAGCCGCTATGTTGGTCGGCGTGTGATCGGATGTCAATTAATGATAGAGATCGCGGCGCAGGCGCAGCCCGCGTCGAATCGGGCCGGTTACCGAAACGAGTGCATGAGTCTGCGTCTCGGCAGCAGGTTGTGTGCCACTGGGACAATTTAACTACAAATCGGTTCACACAGTAACTATAGAGCTTGCTAATATATTGGTATTACCCATTTAACATCTGTTAATTACATTCTAATTAATGTTATTTAAATGAGCGTTTTCACTCGAGTTACGAGATATTTGCTTTAAGTAAATATTGACAATATTTACAATAGGAATATGAGTATGTCAGCAACTACACAAATTTTCTACAATTCACGTTTCGAAGGTTGCTTCGAGTTGATCAATTATGTGCCATAGTGGCTTTTAAGTTTTCTAGAGTTTCTGAAAGACCTGTTACTTAACGTCCGTTTCAGTTAATGACTTCATTGTCAACAAGTCTACGTTAACGACGAAAGTGGTTCCACCTTTGTGAATATTTTCACTTTCCCCATTTCCACACCTGCTTCGTCCATATTTCATGATTCATAATCCATTCTAAACATCATTATTTATTATTTAATATTATCGATAGAAATTGGAAATCTCTATGATTCGTACACGGATAATGTAATATTTATTCCGAAAGAGTTACAAAAAGATATAAATAAGTGGGAATAATGCAGAATTTACATTATAATAGGCAGACGATAATTACGTAACCAAAGCACACGTAGCGATCACGACAGACATACAGACGGACAGTAGCTTACAATACAAAGATTACAGATATCGCCTCGGTTGATTATCGATATATATTATTCGAGTTCAAACTGGACATAACATACTTCAAACTAGCCGACCCTTGTCCACTTCGTTGGACGTTAAAATATAGGCTATAGCACTCCTAAATAGTGAAGTTTGCTGATTGTGAAATAATTTTCATGATCGGTCCAGTATTTCCGAAGAATACCCCTTACAAACAAACAAAAGTCACAAACTTTACCTCTTTATAATATTATATTTCATATACTGTTTCCCGTAGAAGAAAATTAGTCCGTGTAAGTAGATTTCACATGTTTAATGATGATGGTGTTGTAAGGCAGACGTGATGTAATGGATCCTATATGATCCCATCTAAATCTTTTTGAGATACGTTAAAATAAAATGCAATACTATAAACGACTTCTATATGAAATAGAAACAACTGGCGAAAACTGATAACAAAAAGCTTTTGCCAAAATAAAGAGTCCTAATTGCCTAATAAAATTTTGTCAACAAATAATACTTTGACGAAGAGCAATGAGAGATAATAAATAAATTAATATATAGGGACAAATCACACAAATTAAGTTAGCCCCAAACTAAGTTCGAGACCTGTATTATGGGATACTAGCTCAACGATACTATATTTTATAATAAATACATATATAGATAAACATCCAATACCCACGTCAATCAGAAAAAGGTCATCTTCCATCATGACCTGACCGGGGATCGAACCCGGGACCTCCTGAGTATGGTCAAGTACGTTAACCGTTACACCACGGAGGTCGTCATAGAAGTATTTCATGTATTTTACATAAACAAAAGGGCTGATGAAGCGCGACCTCTGTGCGTGGGCTCACAGCACAGACAATGATAATCCGGGGTGCACGAACTGCACCGGAATGCAAATAAATAGATGCACATAAACAGGACGAGACTGCACACCTGCCGCTCATAGGAGAAATAAACAATGCGTGTGACGAGACCCAACCCGCACCTTCGACACCATCAACATCACCATGCGATTTACATACAAAGTTGTGGAATAATATTTCTAATGGCGGGATGTGCAATGAAATTGTAAACTTGGAATATAAAACGAATGTTAATAATGTCATAGAACTTACAAACGAACATATGTTACAAGTTATATAGAATCTTTGTAATTAAAAAAAATTGCATGCCCGCAATAATATATCCATAGAAGTTATAAATTTGAAGTCAAAACAAATTTATGAACCACGATAAAATTATAATTCGGGAGAAGACAGATCGCAAAATCCACATCCAACGAAAATCGGTTAAATTATTTCCTTATATAAATGAATGGAATGGTGAAATTGGTCTAGCAAATAAACTTGTTTTTACTTAAGCGATTAATAATATAATTTTTAACATGTTGGTAATGAAACAAAATTAACGACATTACCAGAAGTCGTTGGAAACGTCAATTGACTACAACATAATGGCTTCCTTATCGCCCTTTTATGCCTTATACGGGATTAGAACAGCTGTATTGCATAAAGGTAAGCTCCACAAGGCGCTTATCCCAGTTTATTTTGCTGAGAGCTCTCCTAACAAAGGAGCAGTAACAATAAACTGTGATAATCTCGTACAAATCACGTCTTAACATATCATGGTCGGCTGTACTGTTAGATATTATACTGCTTTCCTGTTACAAAATATTTTTAGATCGAGAGAGAAAATACAATTTTTGTGAGTAATATACACATGTTCACAAAAGTAACGATAATTACCCTTGAAAAATTATCTTAATGCCTTATTTTTGACTATTTTCAGTTATGCTTTCAACCAACAGACTCATGCTTTTTATAAAACCTTGAATCATTTCAGGGATCCATCTCTCACGAAGATCACAACATTGCAAATTACTGATATCAACGATCTTACTTTACACAACTAACTGAACGTTTCGCTATAAAACATAAAACTAAAGTTGAAGTTCATAAAACTTTGATTTTCATATGAATTAGATCATTAACGACCTTAAAGTGCATGTGATATTATTACGAAATCAACTGACTGCTTTTAACAACCTAACCGTTCATAAATGAGCAGTTAGAGTATTCATATTAAGCTCATTGTTATTACGCTGTCGAATTAGATGCATCTTCTTAATTATATACCACTTCTATTTTACAAGTTCATTCTGCAATTAGCCTGACTTGTTGTGATTTACCGAACAGTTTGAAAACGTGATTTATTCCACTATTTCTGGACATTCTGAAACACCTTTCGCTTTCGTAGATTGAAATTAAAGCTGTAAAAACAAACAACACTTTCTAGATTACTAGAAAATGTTCGTAAATCTTTGTTATAAAAACGATAGCTGACTGACTGATTCATCACGACATCTCAGTAAAAATGTAAATAAAATTCCTACGAGAAAATTAAAGGACGCGTGTGTAGCCGCGGGCAAAAGCTAGTGCTTACAAATACGTTCGAATCGATTTAATCAAATATCACTATGTAAAAACTATTTAAATAGTAGCATTGTAATTTGATATCAATAGTAAGATTTGCAGCATTGTAACTTAATACTATCGACCATACGCTTCCTTTGACTGTCAACGTATCCATATGTAAACCTGAGGTATTTGAACAAGCGAATTAATGCGAACTACTAGCAGCTGATGTATTCCATTTAGAACACCTATCACAGGTGTTATTCGTAGAATAATTCAAACGTATTTATTCTGTGAAGAGCATCTTCAACTCAATAGTTGCTAAGGATATTATATATTTGTTTGGGGTTAAATATGTGTGTGTTAAGTTTTGTATAATAGAGACACATTCTAACGACCCTCCTCGGCTCCGTACAGGTACGTATTAGAATATCTTGGAGCTTCCTTATCGTAGAAATTTCTGGATATTGCCATCCAGAAATTATTACGATAACGACCTCTATTTGGAGTTTATATACTACCCGTTTACTTGATCGGAATCCTACTAGTAGATTTTACTTGATTGAGAAACAAATATTTGTAGGACTATTTCATCATCATTATCTGCCTGCCCTGCTCCCATGTTACTTGGGGTCGGCGCAGTGTGTCTTACTCTTCCGTACTTCCCTCGTCACAAGATCATTCACACCCGTTTCCCTCATATCCTTCTTCACACAGTCCATCCATCTTTTCTTTGGTTTACCTCTCCCCTTCCATCCATTAACATTCATATTCGTTACTCTCTTACTATTATGCGTTATATCCCTCCTTATAGGTAACATGCCCATACCATGCCAATCGTTTCCCTTTTACTTTTTCAGTCAAAGTAGCTATTTACAAATTACCCCAACTATTTCTAGGACTATGTATTGTTTTAAATCGATGATTGATCCAATGACTTGTGATTCTAGGCGGGGCGATGTTAAGCGTAGCCGCGGCGGTGCTGGCGTGCCTAAGCTTGGCGCGCGTCTCGCTCGCCGCAGCTAATCTACGACCCTACTCACAAAGTTCATACTCAACTCAGGTAAAACGTCTTTTAGGTAAAAAATGCCTATAAAATGTACATACAGTTTCATATACATAAAGCGATCCCGGGCCAATCTGAAAAATACCATTTTCCATCATGACCTTACCGGTATNNGCGCCAACGAGGCCGTCAACTAATAACAGGCAACATCCATATTCCCAGACGATTAGTGCTCAATAGGTGGCGATGGTAGTTAATGGCAATCCATATGCAGTAAAAGACACCATAACTCCAATACCATCGAGTTTACGATGGCGTCAATGTCATCATTTTCTTGTAAACATACATACACAGTCGATGTAACATTGCTATCTTTATGAGTGGCCCAACATCAGTAAGCTTACCTCAAAACAGGGAAAATTTAATTTGAAAAATAATAAAAATAGGATTACTTAGACTTATTTCGGTTTCGATTCCAAAAATGTGCAGCATCAAATAAAAAATATTATGTCGTCCCATTATAAGCAAATTATCTTGGCAAATAAGATAAAACGAAGCTCGTTGATATATTTTCCGTTGAAATATTTATTATGGCATTTATGACGTTGGTATAAGATAATTATTTCTTAAGTTT